>JADBJO010019036.1:7500-15000 GCA_016801955.1 Conus betulinus | reverse complement strand
CGTGGACACTTTTTGATCTCCCTAACATCCTTAAATGGTTCCTCAAATGTATTTTATACATGATTTTAGCTTTTCAGCAACGTATTTCTTTACCACACTTTCATTCCCTTTTACTTTTTACCCTTCACTGGCTGCTTTGGGGTGCTGTTGGATTCCATTTTTTGGACCCTTGGTGGTGAGAATGCCATGGAATTATAGACTGTGGTGTATTTCTGTTTAACGCCAAGGGACCACAGACAATAACAGCCGTGTCCCCCTGACAAGTCTTATCCATCGGACGAAAGACCTCGGAGCAGGTAATAATTATGAATAGTTCTGTCTTCAAGATGGGTTATGACGGTCTCCACAGGCTGCTCGTGATGGATCTGTAAGATGTCTGAATTTTCGTTCTTATTTTCTTTGTCCTTCTCCTCAACCTTCCCCGCCTTTTTTTTTTTTTTATTAGTTCCTTCGAATCTTTGCCAAGTCATTAATATAATGACAGAAGAATTGTTAGCCTGCACTTACTTTCATACATACATAATAATTATATATAATATGAGACTCTGTGTGTGCATTCTCATTTGAATAAACACACACAAGTGCATGGATCCTACATACATATTGCTTTAAAAGTGTAGACCTTTTGGACTTTCCTCCGAGAAATAGGCACTCTAAACATTTTTCAAGCAAAGAATAATAGGATGATGATACTAATCAAGAATATCTGAACGAGCTTTCTAAGTAAGAGGGAATTTCTCCCACTTCTGACAAACTCCACCGAAAACACAGCAAGTCTTCAGATACCTTTCACACAGGCAGCTCGGCACTCCTCTTCAGTTCCAAATCTGTTCTCGTTGCCCCGACAGCCTCCGTAGATGAACTGCTCGCATGCTCCTGTCTCCTTGTTGTGGAAGTAACTGGGTATGTAAGCTCTACACGGCCCTGTTTCCTTCGGGAGTTGACATTTATCTGCAACACAGACAGTAGGTACAGGTGTACGAGCTCTCCTTAAACATATCTGGCACTAGATCAATAAGTCAAGATCATTGCAGGCTACTGCAAAAGAGATCTCCACCGGCGTTTTCACATCGAATACTCCACTAAACTCGAGTTTTCCTCGTCTGAGTTATTGTTAGTGTTGGCTTTTTCTGATGTTGCAGATGTTGAGAACGCGATATCGGAGACGTCCCTTTTCAATTTTGATTGCCACGTGTGGGGCTAATGAAGGGAACTCGGTAGTCCGAACCATTCTTGGTGACGGGTCATGGTTTCCTTTCTCTGCCGCTCTCACTGATATTTCGCTAGTTGAAGCGTTCGTTGATAGAAGGCATCTCGCGGTCGCTTTGCGCGTTCTAGGCTTCATGGTGCCCAGTGACTGGTACTACGCATCGCACTGAAGCAAGAAAACTGGCATCTTCGCTAAGCTGGTAAAGCGAGTAGAGAGAAGAATTCTGCTGAACTGGAAGATGCGATGAACTGCATAACTGCCCAAATCTCCATCTCTCTGTCTCTGTTTCTCTGTGTCTCTCTGTCTCTGTCTCTCTGTCTCGGTTGAAGAAGCCAGAGTTATATATGTCAATGCAAGGAAGAAGTATAAACACTTATTAAGGATGAAAAACACAAGATTTTAGAAAACACAAATTAGAAATATTAACCAAGGAAATTAATAATTCGTCGGAATTTGGAGGCATCTTAGAAGCATGGGATGCGCAAAAAGACAAAGAATTATTAATGACATTAGTATTGATGAATGGTTTAATCATTTCAAAACCGTTTTTCAAAACAGCAATGAAGAAGGCGAAAGGGACCACCAGATTGAAACGGATGTCTTCGACGAATCAGAACATGATTTAAATATTGCGCTTTCGGAAGAAGAAGTTAAAAAAGCCATAGATAAACTAAAAACAGGCAAAGCTAGTGGAATTGCTGAAATTTCTGCCGAAATGCTGAAGCTAGGTGGTAAGAGTGTCAGCTGTTTTTCTGACAAAACTATTCAAATACAATTTTTGACAAAGGTATCTATCCCAGGGAATGGTCTAAAGCTCTTATAATTCCAGTATATAAAAAGGTGACCCTGAAAATGTCGATAATTACAGAGGAATCTCTCTTCTGAGTATTATATCTAAATGCTATACTACTATACTAAATTCACGACTGTATACCTGGTTAGAACGCAACAATGTAATTTCAGAATGTCAAGCAGGATTCCGGAAAAATTATTCGACTGTGGATCAGATATTTACTTTATATGCCTCTATTCAGAAGTGTTTGAGTAAAAAAGGTAGGAAACTATACGTCGCTTTTGTAGACTTTAAAAAGGCTTTTGATTCTGTTCGACATGATAAACTTTTGCAATGTATTAAACAACAGGGCGTGAAGGGTAAATTTCTGGCGTCACTTAGAGCTATGTATTATTCTTTGCTATCGTGTATTCAAGCAAATCAAGAACTCGCCGAAATGTTTGAAATTCCTGTTGGAGTTAGACAAGGATGTGTTCTAAGTCCTACGTATTTTCAATTTTCATAAGCCAGTTAGCAAATCAAATAAATGAAAAAAGGTAAACATGGAGTTAGGTTACTTCCGGATATCACTGAATTATTTATATTACTGTTTGCTGATGATGTCTCATTGATATCTACTACACACCAAGTGGCCTACAAAATCAGTTGAATATATTAAAGACCTGTTGTAATAACATGAAACTATCTGTAAATATCAACAAAACTAAAGTTATAGTATTTAGAAAAGGAGGATATTTAGGGAAGCATGAGAAATGGTTTTACGACGGTAACAGACTGGAAGTTGTGAATAATTATTGCTATCTAGGGTTTAATTTTACCACTATGATCAGTGCAAAACAGGGTACCCTTCATTTAACAACTAAGGCTAAAAAGGCAGTAGTTCAACTAAGCAGAATCTTTACAAAATACAGGGAAATGACGGATAGTACTTTTTTCAAGGTATTTGACACCAAGATTCAACCAATCTTAATGTATGCTGCAGAAAATATGGGGATTACACAGATTAGAACATTTAGAAAAAGTACACATGCTGGCATGCAAAAGATTTCTGGTGTGTTCCAGGAATTACGCCAAACAAAATGGTGGTTTACGGAGATTTGGGTCGATATCCTTTGTACATTAATTCCTACGTCACTTGTTTACGATACTGGTTTAGACTTTTACAAATGAAAGCTGAAAGGTTACCCTCAGAAAGCATATTTGATGCTGTTGGAATTAGACAGATCTGGAAAACAGTGCTGGGTCTCAAAGGTAAGAGAAATCTTGTGTTCAACAGGTTTTAATTTTGTGTGGGTACAACAAGGTGTGGAGACGTTAGAATGTTCCTAAATGTGTTTAAACAAAGGCTTATTGATATGTTCATTCAAGAATGGACTGGCACCATACGAGACCGTGAGAGATACGAATGTTATAGCAATTTTAAGTCTGTTTTTGAAAAGGAAAGATATCTTTTGGACACGAATACGTACTGTTTCCGCGTTGCCATTACACGAACAAGGTTTAATTTGCTTCCACTGAATAACAACATGCATCGCTATAGTAAAACAGAAATGGACAAAGCGTGCCCATTTTGCCGTGATCAGGTAGAGAATGAGCAACATTTTTTTATTTCAATGCTCCCTCTATCAAGACCTAAGAAGTAAATTTCTCAAAGAATTCGCCAGTTGTCCTCTTCATTTGCTTCTTAAGGTATCCAGTGCTTCGCACAGACATAGCCTGTCAAGGTACATTTTTCATGCCATAAAACAGAAGGATGAAGTCAATTCTTTAGTTAATAAATTACTGCGGACAAATTACCACTTCCTTGGTTTTCCTTGAAATGACTGACTTCATTTGTATTGTAATTCTGTGTACTCTAAACGTATCTGTATCATGTATCATCTTTTTACACGCAGTTTTGGAGTTATTATATTGCAATACTTTTTGCTCTGTTTGCAATGCATATATGCTAACTCCTCCCCGTTCCTACCCACTCCCCCCCCCCCCCTCCCTTTGTACCTTGTATTGTGGCCCAAGGCCGATGTACATTAAAGCTTTCTGAGTTCACTTCAGTCTTTGAAATTAAAAAGTAAACCTCGGGCTTTGCGTAATTGCGTATCAATGTACTAATCCCCTACCTCCCTCCCTCTCTCTCGGTCTCTCTCTGTCTCTCGGTCTCTGTCTCTGTCTCTCTGTCTCTGTCTGTCTGTCTCTCTCTCTCTCTCTCTCTCTCTCTCTCTCTCTTATTGTGTGTCTTATACTTATGCCTTAGATGCGCGACTATATTCCTTTACTCTTGATGGTTGGTCTTTTGGGTACCTGAATGAGTGCCGAAACTCTTGAACGAATGTTACCTTTACTGTTTGTAGCGCTTGAGCGGTCATACGGAACAAGAGGCACTCAAAAGTTTTCAACGACACATGATATAATGTTGATAATAAGTAACAGTTTCTGGACAGCGTTTCGGGAGGGAACAAAAGTGAGGATTTCTCCCACTTCTGAGAAAGTCCAACAAAGATACAGCAAGCCTTCAGATACCTTTCACACAGGCAGCTTGGCACTCCTCTTCAGTTCCAAATCTGTTCTCGTTGCCCTGACAGCCTCCGTAGATGAACTGCTCGCATGCTCCTGTCTCCTTGTTGTAGAAATACCTGGGCATAGAAGCTTTACACGGCCCTGCTGCCTTGGATAGTTGACAAATATCTGCAACACGGACAGAAGATACTGGATGTGTCAGCTTTCTAAGCATCTGGCACCAGATCAGATGATCAGAACCGGCGAAAGTTTCATTGATCTGCCCATTTAAGTTTGTTTTAGCTCCTTAATTCCCGGATTGCGCCAGAGAGAGAGAGAGAGAGGAGAGAGAGAGAGAGAGAGAGAGAGAGAGAGAGAGAGAGAGAGAGAGAGAGAGAGAGAGAGGATCTACACCAACACCTAATCGATTTGTTCGTGGGCCACATTTTCCCATCTTTTCCGCTCATTTCGTCCGAATGTGGTCAGCCATTTTCCCGTAACCTTGCAGACTGACTAAAAAACAGCCGTCGGACACAGGCGAAAACCTAATCCTAGCGGAGGTGACAAAGCTGATACCATGTGAAGAAAAACTGGGAGCGGCCCTGTCCTGTCTCTTTCCTTACATTTACAGGCGAGGCACATCACGTGCTGGTCGGCAGGGCAGCTTGTCACATTCCGTAATGCCAGTTCCGGGCAGCGGTTTACTAGTTTTATGTGCGGGGTCCAAAACAGACCCTGAGACGTAAAGTGTCCAAACTTATTACGTACGAACAGAATACCGAAAGGAATAGTATGCTCGCTGATTCCAGGTTGCAATTTTTTTTTGTTGTTGTTGCAACTTCCCTTTGGCAACAGCCTTAAAGTTTCTGTTTTTTTCCCCAATCAACAGGTTTCTTATCTGTGTACCAAGCTACTTATTTCAGATTTAGAGCACACACACACACACACAAACACACACCACACACACACACACACACACACACACACACACACACACACCTATCTATCTATCTATCAATACACACACACACACACACACACACAACACACACATATATATATATATGTATGTATATATATATATATATATATATATATATATATATATATATATATATATATATACACACACACACACATACATACATACATACATACATACATATTTTACATGTATTCCAAAATCAAAAACGTGTTTCTGTGTGCTTGACACATCCCTTGCGCGTGCATCCAAGTCCAACCCTTCCATCCCATCCCCCCCATCCCCCCCCCCCATCACCTCCATCGCGTCCCTCCCATAAGCTGTATGCGTCACATGCTTTGAATCCGAACAGAAATGTTGTAACACGCCTCCACATACCGTCCACGCAGGTCTCTTCGCACTCCTGTTTGGTGGAGAACCTGTTACTGTTGCCCTGGCAGCCTCCGTAAACGAAGTCCTCGCAGGCTCCTGTCTCTGAGTTGTAGTAAAAGCTGGGGAAGTAGGCTCTGCACATCCCAGTCACCTTTGGCAGCAGACACAAGTCTTCTGCACACACAGAACACAATCATATACGCTCACGTGTCATCTTAACCAGCATCCTATCTTTCTATCCAGGGTCAGAATCATTGCAGTCTTCCCGCTGAGAGCCTGCGTGTTTCTAACGGGAAAGGTGTTGATAGGAATCATTACGCGATCTACAAGAGCTGGAGAAACCCGGTCCTATTCATCACAAGGGCCGGACTGACCGTGTAGATCAAGGCGTTCGCAAAGAGGAAGAAGAAGAAGAAGAAGAAGAAGAAGAAGAAGAAGAAGAAGAAGAACAACAACAACAACAACAAACAACAACAAGAACAAGAAGAAGAATTACGCTGGGTTAGCGATTCTGATGGACTTGGTTCTTGTAGTTCCTCCACTGCATTGGTTGTTTATAAATCACATCAACTGATCTGTTTCAGTTAGTTAGTTAGTTCGTTGTTCGTTCGCTAGTCAGTCAGTTAGTTTGTTAATGCAGGGTAGTCATTCTCTCAGGCAGGTAGTATGTTGGTCACTTTGTTACTTCGTTAGTTCGTACATTAGTTAGGTAGTTAGCTAGCCAGCTAGTCAGCTAGTTTGTTCGTTCGACAGTTTGTCACTTTCTCAGTTCGTTAGTTGCTAGTTAGCTAGTAAGTTAGTTAGTTAATAATTAGTTATATTTTCGCTGTTTCACTTCTTTACCCTCAAAGCGGCAATCACCCCTGCTTCTCATGCTGGCTTCTTCATCACAATCACTGCCAGAATCGTCACACTGTAGCTTCGCCGATGGCACTCTACAGGAAGTAATCAGTGGAGGGTCTACTGAGCGCGACCCGCCAGACACCCACACAAACATCCTCGCCGAGTCAGTTTAGTGGTTCATACTCCGATTCAATCGACGGACGACACTACACACTATCCGTCTCTAATGTAGTTGCCGCGCGCGCCCGTGCGTGCGTGCGTGCGTGCATGCGTGTGTGTGTGTGGGTGTGTGTGTGTGTGTGTGTGTGTGTGTGTGTGTGTGTGTGTGTGTGTGTGTGTGTGTGTGTGTGTACCTTCGCGCAATCCATATTCATACATTGTTGGTATCGTCATACAGTTTGCTACCACGGTCCGGTTTATATATGGACAAGATAGCAGCTAATTTAAAGGCGCATTTGATTTGTGTTTTCGGGAGGGGTTGGAGTGGTGGTGACAGATTTACGGGGTTGGGGGAACTTCCCAAACAAAGAAACTTGTAGAAAAAAAAAAGGGAAGAAAACGGAACAAAGAAAAAGAAAGAAAGGGATAGAGGAAAGAAAGAAATGAAAGAAGAAAGAAAAGAAAAGAAGGAAGGAAGGAAGAAAGGAAGGAAGGAAGGAAGAAGAAGAAGAAGAAGGAGGAGGAGGAGGAGGAGGAGGAGGGGGAGGAGGAGGAGGAGGAGGAAAGAAAGAAAGGAAGAAAGAAAGAAAAAAAAGAAATACAGAAAAGAAAAGATAAGAACTGGATTTCATTATTTGTTCATTTCTC
>JADBJO010019035.1:30000-34096 GCA_016801955.1 Conus betulinus | reverse complement strand
CGTTTGTGTTTTTTTTTTTTTATAACTCTCACTCCATCCGTGTAAGCAGAGCAATTGCATTTACGGATCATTAATGACCGCACGTCAAGGCGCTCTCTCTCTGCTCTCGCTCTCTCTCTCTCTCTCTCTCTCTCTCTCCTCTCTCTCTCTCTCTCTCCATCCAGCCATCCATTCACCCATCCAAGCACATCAGCGTCATGTTCAGGGCCCTGTGGTGAACAGCAGCCCCACTCCGCCAGCTCTGGGGAGGACTACGACGAGGTGAGTCCGCCAACTGAATAGGCCGCGCTAATGCAAGGGAGACAATAAGGAACGCGATCGACCAGCACATTAGCGAAACAAAACATTCGTTAGCGTACATGGCTGCTCAAATATCGTCGATAATAGTTGTGCGATGCTTTTCTGGTGCGCTAGAGAGATGGCACATAGAGAGAAAGAGAGAGGAGAGAGAGAGAGGGGGGGGGGGTGGAGAGGGGGAGGGAGGGGACGTGACGTGTGTTTGTGTGTGTGTGTGTGTGTGTGTGTGTGTGTGTGTGTGCTATAGAGTTGTTTACGCATTGCGTGGGTGTTGTGGGAGGGAGGTAGTGCTTTTGTTTCATCCATGTTTTCACGAAAACTTGACAACAACATTGGGGGGGAGAGTGTGAGAGGTTGGGGGGGGGGGGGGGAGGAGAGAGAGAGGGAGAGAGACGAGAGGAGAGAGAGAGATGACGGGAGGGAGGAGAGGAGGAGAGAGAGTGGGTGAGGGGAGAGAGAGAGGGAGGAGGATAGGAGAGAGGTGGGTCGGGGTGTGTGGAGAGAGAGAGGGGGTGGAGGGTGAGAGGGGGGAGAGAAGAGAGAGAGACGGAAACGGAATTTATTCAGTAAAGGCCATAGCCCAGTTCGTATTTGAAGAGGGATGAATTCACAAATGTTATATACAAACATGACACAAAATAAAACAAATGCTAAAAAAGAAAAAAAAAAAAAAAGAGAGAGTGTGAAAGAGAGAGTTGTTTGAGGTTTGCTGCATTTCGTTGTTCGTTTCCTTGACATTGACATTTCATCTCATTCCCCCCCCCCCCCCCCCACCCCTTTCACCCCCCCCCCCCCCCCCCCCCCCCCCCCCCCCCCCCCCCCCCCCCCCCCCCCCCCCCCCCCCACCACCCCCCCCCCCCCACCCCCGCCCACCACCCCCACCCCCCCACCCCCCCCCATGCCCCCCACCCCTGTCCCACCAACACCTTCTTGCACACGCCTCCACCCCTCCTCCAGCCTGCTTCCCCCTGTCCCTCCCTGCTACCCCCCCCCCCCCCTACCCCCCCCCATCCCCCCCCACCACACACACACACCACACCCCTCACCACCCACCCACCCACCACCCCCAATGCACTCCAACCCCTTTCATGACGCTCAGTCAATCCGTCAATCCCCACCCGACCACGTGATGTCAGATGATTGTCCATACAGACATTGTCCATACAGACATTGTCCATACACGCATAGCCACATCGGGGGATGTCTGCCTTGTCGCAACCCCCCCTAGCACGTGACACTGGCATCCACTGAATCATTGTCTAGTCAAGTCAAATCAAGTCAAAGTCAGAATCACTTACTGTTTCTTCTTTCTGCGTACGCAGGCTGATACTCCTGCAGACACTCCCTGTATAGACAGGCCAGGATCAATCCCATCTACCCAACAAAGGGAGTGGAGTTTTGTGTGTATGACCTTTTTTTTATCCCGCCATTAAGTCAGCCATACTCCAACTTCGGGGAAGGTGCATGCTATGTGTAACGTGTCATCCATACCAACGGCCAAACTGGCCTTCTCTTCGAAAGTTGGTGATGGGGATTTGACGTGTGTGCAAGAGGTTATGCGTGCGTTCACACACGGAATCTCGGTTTATAGTCTCATTCGAAGGACTGTATGGGAAAAATGAGTCAGAACCGATGTTAACTCCGAGGGAAACATCCCCTTGTACCGAAACAGCCCGGCGGAGAAACTTGCTGTTTCGAAAACGAGGAATTCAGAACCGGTGCAATAGACGCCGCAGGAGACAACGGTACATGAAATAATCAGTGACCCATCTCTGAAAATGAAATGATGTCGTACCGCTCCCACATTACTTTGCCTGCATACGTATACACCCCAGGGGCTTTGACAGCATTAGGAGTTAGCATTGTTTGTCTAAAAGAATGCTAAAACATTGTAAGGTAAGGTAATGTTGCTTACAGCCAGCCGACCGCAGAGGGCCATATCATATCAGGACTGTCACCGCGTTTGAAGTCAGCTCGCAAGTCGCTGAACGTTTAAGATTGAAACAATACACGAACAGAGTTACAATAAACGTATAGTAAGCACACAAGATTCGTAAGACAAATAGCTTGAAGAGTCCCAGAAGTGACCGCACAGCTCAGGAATCGAAACATTTTATTTCCGACGTGTTGTTTAAAAAAAAAGAGAGGAGAAAGAAAGCAAAGATTACCAGGCATTCAATGCATACATACTGTTTTTCCTGAAAGTTTTAAATACGCTGACAAGTTTTAATACGTTGTTCACACACACACACACACACACACACACACACACACACACACACACACACACACACACACACACACACACACACACACCGGGCTGCACACCCACACACACATGTACACTCCGGGCTGCAAACATGTACACTCATGCAGATGGTTAGGTGGAGAGGGGGGGGGGGGGGGGGGGGGGGGGAGGAAGAAGAAGGGAGGGAGGAATTGAAGATCAGGTCGGGTCGTGAGCCAACACACACACTAGAGATGGTTGTTGTTGTTTGGGGCAATTGAATGTATGAAAGTTTTTTAACGCCGTGACAGGCGCGGGCTGCGCGTGACAAACGCGGTCAGTGTGTAGCAGCAACAATGAAAAGACGAGAGAGTATCGTTTGCAATCATCATGGCAGCTCACGTTTCTAGATCTTTATCCGTCTAGAACAACAGTTTGTTTGTTTAGCAGACAGTGTCACTGTATAGTATAGATCTTTTTTTTTCAAATGAACGCTGATATCCTTGACCTTCACCTCACCCCACTCTTTTCACCCCACCCCCACCCCCACTCTCCCCACTTCTTCCTTCCTCCCAACTCCCCCCCTCCACCCCTCCCCCCTCTCGCCCACGTCCTCTTCCGAAGGGTTTTTTTTTTTTTTCTTTTTGCTTACTCAGCCAAGCCCTGTTATTATTGTCAGCGTTCTGGCACCTCGCAGAAAACAAAAGAGAAAATCAAAAGAACGATCAGGATCTGGTCCAGAACCCATCCTCCCCCCCCCCCCCACCCCCCCCCCCCCCCCCCCCCCCCCCCCCCCCCCCCCCCCTCCCTCCCTCCTGGCGTTAAGGACGAGCGGGGATTGTTATTGCCTGGCACGCACGCAACGCACACACACACACACACACCACACACACACCACACACACACACAACACACACACCACACTCACTCTCTCTCTCTCTCTCCTCTCTCTCTCTCTCTCTAAAACACACACACACACGCACACACACACACACACACACACACACACACACACACACACACACACACTTCACACGCGCGCGCGCGCGCGCGCACACACCACACACCACACACACACACACACACACTTCACACACACACACACACACACACACACACACACATCACACACACACACACACACACACACACAACACACACACACACACACACACACACACACACACACACACACACACACACAGCACACACACAGAGAGCGCAGCAGGCACAGCAGCGAAAGCCAGGCAATTGGTAATCAACAGACTAGTTCGTTCGATTGGTCTCCGAGGGCGTTCTCCATTATCCCTTGTTGTCAGTCAGTTCCAAGTTCGCTTTGTTTGCTTGTTTTGTTGGTTTGTGGTTACACCTTCGCCAGACTAGGTTCATTTGTTATCTCCAATCATTTCGAAGTTCTGTTGTGTTTTTGTTCAGCTTGTTTTTTGAAACTGTCGCCAGGCTGTTTTTTTGTTTGTTTTTTGTTGTTGTTGTGTTTTGTTCTTTTTTCCCGCGCGTTTATTTGTTTGTGTCAGCAAGACTATACTCCGAAATGGGACTTAAGAACGACTTAAC
>JADBJO010019035.1:22500-25000 GCA_016801955.1 Conus betulinus | reverse complement strand
ACAAAAAACTGGGCAGTAGAAGACCACTAAGGTCGAAACACGTCGTGTATTTGTCAGGTTATTGGTTTGTGTCCTTCCTTCGGTTTGGCGGAACAGAAAATACTCCTTTTAAAGTTTGGGCAGTAGAATTTCAACAGACTTTGCCTGGCATTACACTACTATTTTTGATGGCCGTAGCGACTTTGACGCACAATGGTACTTTTCCGTTGATGTGGTGTGTGTGTGTGTGTGTGTGTGTGTGTGTGTGTGTGTGAGAGAGAGAGAGAGAGAGAGCTAAGAGAGAGAGAGAGAGAATGAATAAAGCCGCTCCTCAAATGTAGCATTAGCGATAGTAGTGGTAGCAATTATGCGTGTAAACAGTAAAAAAAAGTTAATGAGAGGGCAGCCAGCGGTGAGGTGAGAGAGGGGGCAGGGATGAGATGGAGGAGGGGTGGGGTGGAGGAGGGGTGTTGGGGGGGGGGGGGGGGGGGGGGTTTGTGCAGGATTAGGAACTGTACTGTTAAGACGAGAGCGGCAGGGAGTCGGTCGCAAAGCTACCGAGGGGGTGAAGAGTCACACACACTCCCTTCTCTCTCTCTCTCTCTCTCTCTCTCTCTCTCTCTCTCTCAAAAGTCACACTCCCTTCTCTCTCTCTCTCCCTGTGTGAGTGAGTTAGTAGTTGTATTGACTTTGGTCACGTCAGCCTTGCCCAGCTGAGAGCAAAGCGGGGAGGGGGCAAGGCAGGGGGAGGGGGGAGAGTCGGAGTGGAGGGGGGGGGGGGGGGGGAGGGATGGGACGGGAGCGGCAGGGCATGAACACAGTGACCTGACCTGTGGCCCGTTATGTCATCTCTCTCTCTCTCTCTCTCTCTCTCTCTCTCTCTCTCTACGCCATTGTGGATTGGCCAGTCATCACGTCGCTGCTTCTCTTCTCTCTCTCACCCCTCCCCATCCTCCCCTACCCCCACCCCTCGCCTCATCTCCATTCGCCCTTTACCCTCATCCTTCACCACCACCACCACCACCCGCCCCTTCCACTCCCTTCTCTCTCTCTCCCACTACTATACCCGCCGGGGCCGTCACAGGTCGTGCTGACCTGGTCGTCGGTGGCGTCAGCGGAAACAGCTGGTCTCTTGGATCGAGTGTGAATGTGAAGGGGTCTGGTTCGTCTGGTTGGAAGCACTTTTTTTTTGTTCCTTCATACAGCTCTGTGTGTGTGTGTGTGTGTGTGTGGGTTGGTTGGTAATGCCAATCCATTTTTTGTTTGTTTGAAATTATGATTATGATGATGATTATTGTCATTATCATTATCGCCATATTATTTTTTGTCATTATTATTTTCTTTCTTTCTTTCTGCGTACGCAGGCTGATACTCCTGCAGACACTGGCTTTATAGACAGGCAGTGGAGTTTTGTGTGTATGACCGTTTTTTATCCCGCCATTAAGGCAGCCATACTCCCATCTTCGGGGAAGGTGCATGCTATGTGTAACGTGTCATCCATACCAACGGCCAAACTGGCCTTCTCTTCCGAAAGTTGGTGATGGGATTTTGCGTGTGGGCAAGATGTTGTGCGTGCGTTCACACACAGAACCTCGGTTTATAGTCTAATTCGAAGGACTGTATGGAGAATGGAGTCAGAACCAATGGTAACTCCGAGAGAAAATCCCACAGTGCCGAAATTCGAACCCGAAACCCCAGGATCACGAGTCCTGGGGTTGCGGGTTCGAATTTCGATACAGGTGGGATATTTTCTTATATATATATATATATATATATGTGTGTATATATATATTATATATGTGTGTGTGTGTGTGTGTGTGTGTGTGTGTGTGTGTGTGGACAAATGCCAGGTTGGTAATTTGATTTTTTTTTGTTTGTTTAAAATTATCAAATTATTGTTATCGTTGTTGTTGAGATTTATCATACAGCAAATGCTCTCGGTTAGAGACCAAGTTCTAAGCGCTTTACAGTCCACGCTGTCGTTTACACAACGCACTGCCAGCTTGGGTAGAGCCCACTGACGAGCTGCGTGCTGGTGCTTCTCTTTTCTTTATGTAATTCAGTCCATATCAGGCACTTCGCTGCTTTTTTTCCCTGTCATTCTTTCTTGCGCATGCTTTGTGCGATGTATTATATTGCAAGTATTAAACACACACACACACACACACACACACACACACACACACACACAACAACACACACACACACACACACACACACACACACACACACACACACACACACACAACAAAATTATGCTCGCTGGCATACACTCATGTTCGCATGTATGTACGGAGAGAGAGAGAGAGATTGATTGATTTGTTGATAGTCTTTATTTCCAATGGTAATATATAAGGAAATATGTGCTTTTTTTTCCATCCGGCGCTTGCCCCGCTGAGGGGGGCGGGGGGGGGGGGGGGGGGGGGGGCACACACACACGCACACGCACACGCACGCACACACAAATAATAGAAAACGATACTCATTTTCGTTATCAAAGGTGTGAGACTGAAAGAGAAAG
>JADBJO010019035.1:12500-15000 GCA_016801955.1 Conus betulinus | reverse complement strand
AATCACCTGTCTGGGCCAGGTCTTAGCCATGTTCGCCGGCCGCTTCACAACGGGATTTGGACTGGTGTTGTGTGTGTGAAGTCTGTTTTTGGTCAGCATGCACGCACGTGAACGCGCGCACATTCAGACACACGTGCGCGCGCGCACGCGTGCACACACACACACACACACACACACACACACATGCATGCATGCATACATACTTACACATATGCACAGTAGAGGGAGGATGTGAGTGGGTCTCTCTCTCTCTCTCTCTCTCTCTCTCTCTCTCTCTCTCTCTCTCTCTCTCTGTGTGTGTGTGTTTGTGTGTGTGTGAGTGCAGACCAAACAAAAGAAAAATAAAATTTAGAATAAATAGGAAATAAAAACAACCTCAAACAATAGCCAGCATATATACCTGAGACCACATTATCTAATATTCCGCCAAGCACTTCCACACTCTCTCCCTTTCTTCCCCCCCCCCCCCCCCCCCCCCCCCCAGCCCCCTCGCCCCCACCCTACCCCACCCCTGCCCCTTCTGCTTCCCTGGGGAGGATCACTTTATGCTGGAAGCGGCGGGGAGGAGGGGGGTTGAAGGGGGGGGTTCGAGGAAAGAAAGATAGGGATGGGGGGGGGGGGAGGAGGGGAGGGAGGGTATGCAGACAGAAGATGTGACGTGTGACGTTTCACAATAAGCTTCTAGGTGCGTACACCCCTCAACTTTTCCTGTGGAAGTGTGCACTGGAAGAACTGTAAGACCTGAGCTGAGAGTTGTGGAACTTGTTTCTCGATGGAAGCACACACTAAGAACCTGCTGCACTGTGTTGATTGACATTCAAAGGAAAAATCCACGATGACGTGTTTTTGCCGCCAGGCTTTGACGTTGTTTTCGCGCTGCTGTTTGGTGGTTGATGGTGGTGTTTTGTGTGCTGGTTGGTTGTTGCTGCTGGTGGTCGTGGTGGCGATGGTGGTGGTGGTGGTGGTGGTGTGCGTGTGTGTGAGGTTATTTGTTTTGTGTGGTTGTTACTGGTGTGTAAGTCTGTGTACGTGTGTGTGGTGTGTGTGTGTGTGTGTGGTGTGTGTGTTTGTGTTGTGTTGTGTGGTTGTTACTGGTGTGTGTGTGTGTGTGTGTGTGTGTGTGTGTGTGTGATGTTTTGTGGTGGTTGCTATTGTTGGTGTGAGAAGATGGAATGGTGGGCGAGTGTGTGATGATTTTTTTTTGGTTTTTTTGTGTGTTTGTTTTTTAAGGGCGATGGATTTGGGATGAGGAGCTTATGTGCTGCGATTTCGGAGTTTCTTTTTCTTTTTTTTTTTTTTCTTTTTTTTTTTTTAAGCCAGCGTTTGTTTTGTCTAGGAGGGGGGTTATCCGTTCCTTCTTTTTTTTTTTTTTTTCTACTTCTTCTTCGTCTTCCTCGACGTGATAACAGCCGTGGCCGTGAATGCCCCCCACCCCCCCCCCCCCCCCCCCCCCCACCCGTGCGAATGACCTTGACCCCGTTGACCCGCGGATCCTGACCCAGGGGCGCGCGTGTCAGGGGTGAGGTAGGGTGGTCGCAAAGTTGGCGGCGGCGCCGCGTTCCATCATGTAGTGCGCCTCCGCCGTGTCAAAAGTTGACAGCCAGGAATTTCCTCGCGACCGCAACAGCCGTGTAAGAAATGTTGCGTGTGGTGGTCGGGTCACACACCACAAGCAAAATTCGCGGAAGCCTTGTGCCATTCCATTAATGTATTGTGAGGCGTTGCTTCAGCCTTCGCATTACACTGAGATTTAAGCTGAACGTCAAATTTCATGGACCTTGATTCCACGAACCCTCTCTCTCTCTCTCTCTCTCTCTCTCTCTCTCTCTCTCTCTCTCTCTCTCCTCTCTCTCTCTCTTATATTCATTTTTTTTTTTTTTTTTGCTTTTTCTTGTTTCTTTCTTTTTTTTTTTTCCTTTTTGTTGTTTGTTTTGTTTTTAAATTGAAATCAGGCATTCTTTACTTTATAATAATAATGATGATAATGATTATTTATGGTGCTTAATCTTACATCGTAAGCCCTAAGCGCTTACGAATACATGAAAGGGTAAAGAAAGTATAAATGAAACCAGTAAGAAGATGAATATTGCAATAAATACCTTGCATGCACAAACAAGGGTGCATATTGACACACACACACACGCACGTGTGAACACACACACACACACACACACACACACACACACACACACACACACACACACCTCACACACACTCACACATACACACACACACACACACACACACACACCACACACACACACACACACACTCACACATACACACACACACACACACACACACACACACACACACACACACACACACACACACACACACACACACACACACACACACACACACACACGTACACACACACTGACTGACTGAAAACATTTTCTGTCAGATTAACATAATTTTGCACTGACAACACACACACACACACACACACACACACACTCACACTCACACACACACACACACACACACATTAGTCACA
>JADBJO010019035.1:0-7500 GCA_016801955.1 Conus betulinus | reverse complement strand
TTGTTATGGTTTGTTACTATTATTATCATCTTGATTGTTGTTGGTGCTGCTACGTAAACCTTTGTGTCTGATGGCCTTGTCACTAACAGACCAGCTGCAAAAACAGCACACAAAAAAAAAAAAAAAAAGAAAAAAAAAGTCAGTAAACATAATGTTTCATGGTTGTTGCTGCTGCTGCCGCCACTGCTGTTGTTGACTTTCCGCCGCCTCACATGAACCTGGACCTGGCGAAACAACAACATAACAACAACAACAACAACAACAACACACACGCACCCCAAGTGTAGGTACCATCTATTATTACATAACCGCTCCAGCGTTTAAGCAGGGAGAGCGCTGTACTACGCACGTGCGCCCGCTAATCCAGTCCACCTCCAGCCAATCCCTGGTGCTTAGGCAATCGTCCGCCTCCCCTCCCTTCTTATCCTCCTCCCCCCCCCCCCCCCCCCTCCTCCACCGCCGCCACCGTTCGTTTCCTCCCCCCCCCCCCCCCCCCCCCCCCCCCCCCCCCCGACGTCGTCACACACCTGTGATCGAGACCACCTGCGGAGAGAAAGGTGACCGCGCGTGCGATCGCGAGCCGTGACGATCTCTGTCGCCTGATTTGATTGATGAGGGGTGGAGAGTGTGTGTTGTGGTGTGTGTGTGTGTGTGTGTGTGTGTGTGTGTGTGTGTGAAAGAGAGAGAGTGGCTGTTGCTCTGTGTCTGTGTGCGAGGAGTGTGTGTGTGTGTGTGTGTGTGTGTGTGTGTGTGTGTGTGTGTGCGGTGTGTCTGTCTGTGTGTGAGAGAAAGAGAGAGAGAGAGAGTGGCTGTTGCTGCGTGTCTGTGTGCGAGGAATGTGTGTGTGTGCGCGCGCGCGCGTGTGTGCATGTGTATATGTGTGTGTTAGCGTGCGTGCGTACCTCTGCGCGTGCGCGCGCGCGCGCGCGCGCGCCGCGCGCGTGTGGTGTGTGTGTACGCAGGCGCGCGCGCGTGTGTGAATGCGTGTGTGTGAGTTTGTATGTGTGTGTGTGTGCGCGCGCGCGCGCGCGTGTGTGTGTGTGTGTGTTTGTGTACGTACGCGTGTGTGTGCGTGTGTTTTCGTGCATATGTGTGTGTGAGTGTGTTGGGGGGGGGGGGGTTTAAGAGGATTAGATCAGAGAGATCGATGTGTGTGTCCAACATGTTAGTGATCAGGAACTGATGGGCCGCCTAATGCCAGCAGGTGGTCGTGTCCACAAACAGTGGGGGCGTTTCGGTCAGTGGGGAGTACGTGCGTGAGTGGGTGTTTGTGTGTGTGTGTGTGTGTGGTGGGGGGGGGGGGGGGGGGGGGTCTGAGTGTGTGTATGTGTGTATTGAGTGTGTGCGTGTGTGTGTGTGTGTGTGAGGGAGATTAGGGTGGTGGTGGTGGTCGTCGTGTTTGTGGGAGAACGTGTGCTGAAAATCGCTGAATGTGTATATTTGTATTCCTTTGCTTGGGGGGGCGGGGGGGGGGGGGGGGGCTTAGGTTGTGTGCGTGAGGATGTGTGAGAGAGAGAGAGAGAGAGAGAGAGAGAGAGAGAGAGAGAGAGAGCATGTTGACTTACTAGGAAGGATTTGACGACTGGTCGAACTGTTGACTGATGTATAGATTGGCTGCTGATCAACCAGAACCGTGATGACCACAATGTTAGCAGTCCACTAACTGACGTTGCTATGAACCCTGAAATTAACACTTCATTCTTTTTTTAGGACAAGGATTGTTTCGACCGCAAAACGGTTGCTAAATTTTGCCTCACGAATAGACATCTCCAAACCCTAAGATCTGAAATTCAAGTGTAAACCTGTCAGGATTTACATTCACAAATTTTCTTGATGCGCAGAAACTGATTTTCACCACACGAATTCTTAACTGCCCAAATGTAATGTATAAACCCAAAGGCATCTAGGTTAAAAAAAAAAAAAAATGAACTATAATTTTTTTTTCGTCTCTTGAGTCCTCCAAAAGCCGTTGCTTGTTGCCGCTTCGGTTTAATATTTTGTGTATGTACACATCATTGATCAGTGAAGAAATGCTTAAACGAAAGAGGGGGGGGGGAAAGAAGCAATAAACATACTCAGGAGTGCTATGTTCCTAGCTCGGAAAAATAGTCTTGCGCCGTGAAACTGTTACACAACACGCAATGGGGCGATTGGACGGAAACTGTTTTCAGGTGCTCAGTGTAGGTTTAATCCCTGACAAAAGTTATGGTTTTATTTTAGAGTCACAGAGAGGAAAACTGCGTGTGACAGAGGTGTGTGTGTGTGTGTGTGGGGGGGGGGGGGGGGAGAACGGAGGGAGAACGGAGAGAGAGAGAGATAGAGAGAGAGAGAGAGAGAGAGAGCAAATAGAAAATTTAACAGCGAAACGTTTTCATCGTAATAATTTAACTCGGCCAGAAACCTTATTTGTCGATTTCTCTCCCAAAGAGCCGGGTCGGTCAATGGTTTTGTGTATGTTTTTTTTTTTGTTTTTTTGTTGTTGTTTTTTTTTTTTTTTTTTTTTTTTTTCTTTCTTTCTTCCTTTTTTTATTATTTTTTTTTTTATTTTTATTTTTTTTTACCTTCCTGCAACAAGGAGTTCCTACTGTCGTTTATCATGATTCGCCCTCACGGTCATCACGTGCGAAGTCCAGGGTCACTGACCAGGAGACTGTTGTGGTTGGTCGTCCTTAATTCGGCCGTCACAAAACAGCACTTCAGTCCTCTGGTCGGTGCCGCCGGGGCTCAGTGGTTTCTCAGCAGCATCGAGAGTGCATCCAGGTGTTCGCGAGTTTAAGTCCCGCTTGCATCCAAAACAAACACACATATACACATAAGCAAGCACGCGCGCGCACGCATGCGCGCACACGCACACAAACACGCGCGCACGTGCCGTTGTTATCACCTATGATGGGATATAGGCGTTAAACCACAATGCAATTGTCCCATGCGCTGGTGACTAGAAACCAAAGGAGGTGTCCACAAGGCAGTCTACTGCCTTTTACACAAACCCAAGGATACTGTTTTCTCCGTTTTCCTGGGGGAAAACGGTTATCGCCCTTGAAGGAAACGGGGGTGATACGGAAATCAGTCATATCTTCCCCCAAGTAGGAAAACAGTATCCTTCAAGAAGAAAGAGAAAGAAAAAAAGAAAGAGGATAATGTGATAATCAGTCATTCATTATTACTGTTCTTTATTTCTTCTCCAGAAAAACAGTGTGGTTATCCTTCAAGAAGGTCCTTATAATAATGATTTCCCCGAAAAGACGTGTGTAGTCGAGTGTTTTCTGGGAGCAGCAACGGCTGTCCTTGGAGAAACGGCAGAAGCAGTAAATTGTGGGATCATGAGGTTTATGTGCGCTGCTGTTAACCCGTAACTGTCGCCAGATCTCCTGAGACCACTCCTTGTTCTGCTTCAAGAATTCGAATGATGACAGGGAAGTTCGCTGTTGATCGCTGTTTTCCAGAGTCTGAGGAACACGGTTATTCATCCCTTCAACAAAATGGTCATGACAAAGGATTCCCCGGGCAAGCTGGTTTTTGCCACTTCCCAGGCTGTTTTTTCTTGAACAGTGGGAAGAGAGAGGCCAACAGCCAGAGTTCAGAAAGGGAAGGGGTTAGTTACCGCCAAGGACACAAAGACAGTACAGGACAAGAAACAGTACATTTCGACCTCTTGGCTCATATTCAGGTCAAAACAAACAACAGTTAGGACAGTGAAAACGAAGAACGAGAAACCACGTATCTTCTCATGTTCGGCGCAAAAATCGAAATGGCTGTTGGATGAAAACGAGGCCGTTAAGGAGGGGATCATGGGAGTTGAAATAGTAATAATGACCGTGATAATAATGGTAATAATGTCAATAATAGTGATAATAGTGGCGATGATGAGAACGTATATAATAAGAGGAGGGATAGTGGTAAAGTGGGTGTGTTGTCAGAAGCTTTAAGAAGCCAGAATTTAAAAAGAAACGGCGTTAGTTACCGCCACAGATAAAGACCAATAGATTACAGGGCAGGACTTTCAGAAGCCAGCATAAGTATATGCTTCCACAGATGCAGGGCACGATTGGTAAAGGCATAGGGGCTGGCATTCTCGGAAGTTCGGAGAGTGCTGCCGTGTCTTTGCAACCTCGTGTCTTGCGGGGGAATAAGGGGGGGGGGGGGGGGGGGGGGGGCGACACATTGGCGAGAGGACGCCAGAGGATGCTTGGATTTTTTTCTTCTGTTCTATTGTAGTTGTTGATTTTGCTAGCGAGATGAAAATGGCCAGTACGGTGACATAGTCTAATTGGTGCATGAAAAGAAACGACGTTCTTTGATTGATACATGCAACGACCAGAATCCCCTCGCTACAAGAGCCCAAAGGAGCTTGAAAGAGTTGTTGGCCATAATTATGTGTTCCATAGTACTTTCGCTTTCCCGCCCATTTGGTTTCACACACACACACACACACACACACACACATACACACACACACACACACACACACACACACACACACACACAACACACACACACACACACACATTCTCTCTCTCTCTCACTCTCTCGCCTCTCTCTCTCTCTCAACATCTCTCTCTCTCTCTCTCTCTCTCTCTCTGTCTCTCTCTCTCCCTCTCTCCTCACACACACACACACACACACACACACACACACACACACACACACACAACACACACACACACGCCCCCTCCCCTCCCGTTCTCCTGCTGTCATCACCGTTTATCACCCCTGGCGCCTCTCTCCAACGTGACTGGCTGGCCGCCGTCTCCCGGGGTCAGTGCGTAGCCACGCCTCCCGTCACTCGTCGGTCACTGCCTGCATGTCACCCTGACCTGGCCTGTCCACTGACTGACTGACTCTTTCGCCCTTGTGACTGACCACCCAGTGGACAACAAGCAGTATGGGCGGTTTGCAATGTCAAAAGTGACACGTCCAAAATATAAACAGCAGGTCTTAACATACGGAAGGGAAGCGAGAAAGGAGTTGAAAGGGGGGGGGGGGGGGGGGGGGGGGGGGGGGAAGGGAATCAATACATGGATGAAAGGGGAAGGCAGAAAAGAAAGACAGAGGAAAATCAAACGAAAGAAAGAAAGCAGAGAAACGAGGGAAAGAGTTTTTAGAAAATGGATTGAAGGAAAGTGTTATAACGCGGAAAGACAAAGAGTAACAGAAAACAGCATCGAAAGAAAGAACTTAGCAGAAAAGAATTGATAAAAGAAGATGAAAAAAAAATAATAATAAGTAACGGAGGTATGAAGAAGAAACGACCAAAACAAAAAGAACGACTTTTAGAAGCGAAGGAAGAAGGAACTGAAAACGATTAGACCGATGGACAGAAGAAAGAAGAGAGAGAAAGAATGAAGGAATCGGCCTTTTATTTTATTTTTATTTTTTTTTTTTTATAGAAGGGTATTGTTAACGAGAGACAGAATGACAGAGGAGAAAAAAGAAAGAAAAAACAAAAACACGAAGAAAGAAAAAGGACGTTATGAACAGATCAGTAAGTAAACTAAAGATAAAGGAGTTTGAAAGCGGACGACAGACTGCAAGATCGAAAACGGAAGAATCAATGGTCTAGAGAGGGGGGGGGGGGGGGGGGGGGGGGGGGGGGGGGGGGACATACCAAAGCCCACAAGAGTACAAAGGGACGCAAAGCCTGTCTCCTTTTTTTCTCTTTTTTTTTTATAATAAGGGTCCTGCTAATGTTTGGAACAGTAGAACAGGCAACCACTAAGCCGACTCTGCCGTGAAGCCCGGTGTGTCTTCCTCGGCGGGTTTGCCAACAGGACGACCTGATAGCAGCAGCTTCCTGTGTGTGGACTGCCGGTGCTGGGGACTGCGTGAGGGCGAAAACCGGGTTTGTGGCTGTGCGGGAGGCAGCCGGAGGGAAGAAAGCGGGCGCGAGGGAGGGTGATGAACGACATGGACAGGGCAACACTGTAAGTGAGAGACAGCGACAACTGAGGGAGATGGAGAATAGGCAGCTTACGGTTTGCTTTCCTTCTCACTCTGAGACGCTTTCTTTGAGAAAAGAACGTGTTTGCGTTGTGTTGTGTGTGTGTGTGTGTGTGTGTGTGTGTGTGTCTGTCTGTCTGTCTGTCTATTGTGTGGTTGTGTGGGTGTGTGTGTGTGTCTGTCTGTCTGTCTGTCTATGTGTGTGTGTGTGTGTGTGTGTGTGTGTGTGTGTGTGTGTGTGTGTGTTGGGTGGGGGGTAGAGGGGGGATACGGAGGATAGGAGATAGGAAGGAGAAAGACAAAGGGAGGGAGGGAGGGACGAGAGAGCAGACAGACAGACAGATAGACAAACAGAGGGGAGGAGAGAAAGACAAAAGGAGGGAAGGAAGGGGGGGGGGGGAGGAGAGGGAAGTACAGACTGACCGACAGACAACAGACAGACATGTAGTGTTGAGTGCAGTCGGCTCGACTGTCTGAAGTTTGTGGGTGAACTGATTTTGATGCCAGCAAACGATGGTCGTTTAGGTAGAGATTGGAGAGTGCCTGGGGGGGGGGGGGGGGAGGAAGGGAGGGGGATTGAGAGGAATGGAGAGGGGTAAGTAAACAGTGGGTTGATGGAGGTGGGTAGGTCGGGAGAGAGGGTGGAGGCAGATGGGAAGGGGGGATTTAAGCGCTGCCATGCTGCGACGGAAAATAAAATAAGCTCTCTCAGTCTGCCTGGCTGTCTCTGTCTGTCTGTCTGTCTGTCTGTCTGTCTGTCTGTCTGTCTGTCTCTCTCTCTCTCTCCTCTCTCTTCTCTCTCTCTCTCTCTCTGTCAGTATGTCTGTCTATCTCTGTGTGCTGCTTCGTACCCTCCCTCCCTCTCTCTGTCTCTGTCTCTCTACTCTCTCTCTCTCTCTCTCATCGCTATCTCGCTCTCTCTCTCTCTCTCATGCACATAACACACACTACACACACGTACACACACGCACGCACGCCACCACACACACACACACCACACACACACACACATACACACACACACACACACACAAATACACACCCCACGGCACACACACACACACACACAACACACACACACAACAACACGAAAGAAAGAACTTCGCGTGCAATTCTTTTTCAAGCGCCTTTGCTTCGCAGGCAAAGAGCAAGCCAGCTGGGACTTCGCCGGGGATAGTAACGCTGACCTCCCTTTGTCTCTGGCCTGCCATGACCCCCTGGACCTTGAATAAGGAATGAGCGAGCACTCCCTTCATTAACCCTCTCGTCTCTTTAACAATCCCTTCGTGGCATAAACACAGCCCCTGGGAGGGAGTGGGGGAAGAGGATTGGTTGAGGAAGGGGGGAGGTGGGAAGGGGTTGGGGCGGGTGGTGGGGTGGGGGTGGCGGGTGTTTATTGCTGTGAGTGAACAACCTTAGAATCAGACTTATAAGGTTAACCACATAGAAATAAAAAATGTGTCGATTGCGAATGTTGTTTCTTTGTTAATTCTTCCCCCTCAGTTCTTCTCCTCTGCTCTTCTTTTCTCTCTTCTCTCTCTAAATTCTTCTCTCGCTCTC
>JADBJO010019034.1:22500-34097 GCA_016801955.1 Conus betulinus | reverse complement strand
TTCGACAGGCATCTTGTTAAAACTGAGCTACTTGGTCATCTATTCGGCAAAAAGTGGTTAAGAATTTATTTTTTCTTTTGGACATGACCTCGAAGTGAAAGAGAAATTTCCGTTATGGACAAATGCCACTTACACGTATTGCGTGGTTCGTCCGTACTTTCATTTCATGTAACCATCGTACTTTGGTGTTTCAACACCCTCAATAGGGCCTTGGCCTGTTAGTATGAATAAATCCTCTGAATCTGCAATCCTTCTCTATCCATCGGTATATCCCCTCTCTCTCTTCTCGTTCTCTGTGTGGGATAGGCACTTGAGAATGTGTGCGTGCGTGCGTTGCGTTGCGTGGGGTGTTTGTGACGTGCGTGCGTGCGTGCGTGCGTGCGTGAGTGAGTGCGTGCGTGCGTGCGTGCCGTGCGTGCGTGCGTGCGTGCGTGCGGGAGTGCGTGTGTGTGTGTGTGTGTGTGTGTGGTGTTGTGTAAGGGCGCATTCTCCAACCAGGAATATTGGTATTATGAAGTGTCATTTGCAGCTTCTCCTTTTACTCTCGTTACCGCAATTGTACCTGCACCCACATTATGGATTTCCACCCTCAATTCTCACACTTGTCTTTCCCTGTCGTTCACATTCACATACCACTGGATGCCTTTCCCTTCTGCTGCTTAATCTGTGTCAAAAGACATTTTGCGCACCCCTGGTCCTTTTTAAATTAATAAATTAAGTTATTGGACAATGTATTACAGTAGACGATAGGCAATAGTAAATGCTACAGTGTTGAGTAAACAACATGCGAAGGGCCTCTACCGATTTGAACTAGCTTGATCATTTAGGTACAGGTTGGACCAATTTTTAAAACCATATTGCGATTTAATGAACAAAGTCTCGGGGATTTTGCTCCTTAATATCCCAGTTTCATACTTGCTGATTACTACGCGAAAATAGCAAAACATGATCATGGGCAAATGGGGTTCTTTTGTTGTTTCAAAGTAGAAGGAATAATAAAGATCTGATAAAATGTGCCACTTTGAATTACCATACAGTTACAGAAATTAGCACCAGCATCCAATTTGTGCTGTGTCCTTTTTCCTCGCCGCCGTAAATAAACTACCTGGATTTAAGATCATAGGGCGCGTGTTTTTGTATTCTTATTGAATACACGACGACCAAATCTTCGATAGTATTCTTTTAAAGCAACCCAACCAACAAACGAGAATTATATCCACAATCCGAGTGGGCAAGCAAACGGCATGTAACTAAGACAATGAAAACAAATAAAAAAAGTAGGGTACTGCCCAATCCCTAAAGTTTTAGAACAGTTCCGTTTAGTTCTGAAAGATACCAACCGATACGCAATTTAGAATGCGGTCAAACGATTGGAAATTATAGCGGTGTGGAAGAATATCTCTCTTCCAGAAACATCGTTATGCGTTCAGAGTAATTATCCAGTGGCTTCTTGCAGCCAAGGCAACTTGCATAATATACCAAATATGTGCTTATTATGAATAATCAGCATCGAAACGTGTCTTTAATTGATACCTCATTTCCTTGATCTCACACACAAAACACACACAACACCACACACCCACACACATACCACACACACCCTCAAAGCACACGCACACGTCACAATCAACACACACACACAACCAACACACACACACACACACACACACCCGCACACACAAACACCACCACACAACACCGCACGCACGCACCGCGCTCACGCACTCACAGCACACACGCGCTCACGACACTCACGCAAACCACGCACACATGCACACAGACGCACGCTACGGAACGCACGCCACACCTACACACACACAACACAACACACACACACAAACACACACACACATAAACCACACCACACGCACCCGCATCTCACGCACGCAAGCACACACGCATTCAACACACACACACACACACACACAGACAACACACACACACTCTCATCACCACACACAAACCCACCAACCCAAACACAACATAAAGCACAACACACACACACACACACACACACACACACACACACCAACACACACACACACTACACACACGGCACCCGGCTTGGCAACGCAAGCATAGCACAACGCATTCGCTCTCGATCTCTATCTATCTCTCTCTATCTCTATCTCTCAAACACCACACCACACACACACACACACACACACACCACACACACACACGCGCGCGCGGCGCGCCCCACACCACACACAGAGACACCGAACAAACGACACAACACAAACACACAGACATATATACCAGACGGACCACACACACACACACACACACACACACACACACACACAACACACCACACAAGCACGCACACACACACACACCCACACACACACACACAAACACAGAGACAAAAAATACATTAACAATCACACACCACACACAGACATATATACAGGGACAGACACACACACACACACACACACACACCACACACACAAACACACACACACAACACACACACACACACCGCTCACTCACATACACACACACACAACACACACACCACACACACACACACCACACACACGCACACACAACACAAGCATACACACACACACAACACACACCACACACACACACACAAACACAACACACACCCACACACACACACACACTGAAATAAAGCACCAGCTGGCAGCTCTTCGGTCGGCCATGGAGAAGGGAGAAACATGGACAGTGGAAGTATGTGAAGTAATAGTTCCAGTAACACGTGAGCCAGGGAACCCACCCCCAAGGTGTAGACACGTGGATGAAGGAAACTGTTTTTGATGACATAATTCACGGGCAAGTACAGTGCTGTTGTAATGGCAAGAGTGGGGTAGGGAGGAATGGAAGGGTGGTTGGGGTAAACATAATCTAAAAAGGAGTATCGATTGGTCAGTACCGACGGCCAAGAGTGCCCATTGCATAGAGAAGATACAAAAACTTGACGAATTTGACGAATATGCCAATCCATTTTGCACCAGTGTGAGGAGATAAGTGATTGTTCGTTCTCAGTCCTTATTGCCTTCAGTGTTGTTCTCTACCCACGAAGAAGACGCAGAAGTCAAAACGCGTTAGGTTTGTGTTGTAATCTGTTCGCCACTTTTCTTCGGTTAAAACTGTATTTTTATGCAGAAATTCTGCTCCCACTCCCACCTTTCACCCGTGCAAATACAATAATGTTGATGATCGATAATGATGATGCTGGTGATGATGATGACGATGATGATGATGATGATGATGATGATGATGATGATGATGGTGATGGATGATGTGTGCATATACAAAAAAACCCAACCCCATTAACACGGATGATACATACACATGAAAATGGAACAGTGCTATTTATAAAACAAAACAAAGAAAACACAAACTGAAAAGAGGAGGGTCTGTCGTCGCAGCACACCTATCAAAGCACCACACCCCAGGAGTAGAGTACCACCACCCACCCCCAGCCTCCACCCAGCTCATGTAAAATACAAATCCAAACCACTCACATGGGAGAAGCCAGCATCTTGCATAACGCCCCATGAAAAGCAAACCAAAGGACAATTCAATACGAGCACTAAAATCTCCTCACTTGTAATATCAGGCAACCAACCTGCAAAACAATGAATAATAATGATAATAATAATAATAATAATAATAATAATAATAATAATAATAATAATAAGAATGAATACTACTACTACTACTAATGATAATATAATAATACATAATAATAATAATAATAATAATAATAATAATAATAATAATAGCATGCAAAAAGAGAGAAAAGCAAGATACGCCGGGGTGGCCGCCCGCCCCACCAATCATACCAAACCTGTAAGCAGACTTCCAAGTCACTATGTCTGAGTGAGTGATAATTTTTTCCAACAGTTGGAAAGTGGAGCACAGATCTGACGACTTTTAACGTCAGAGGCAGAGCACAGTGTCAGACCGATAGTGGAGGTACAAGCAAACAAACCCTCACATCCTCTCGGTGAAGCATGGGTGAATTAAAGATCTTTCCTGGTTGGAAGACAGCAGTCAGGTGGGCGCAAAAGGACAGAAACTGTATGAAAGCAACATAAGAACAACATCAAACTCTCTCTCTTCTCTCTCTCTCTCTCTCTCTCTCTCTCTCTCTCTGTCACACACCCACACACACACACACACACACACACACACACACACACACACACACACACACACACACACCACATCACATCACATCACATCAACATCACATCACATTTCTTCCAGTGAAAGACAAGGGGACAACGAATTCAGTCAGATCAACGGTCAGTAACCCCAGCATGCAGTTTCACTGGAACACACATGGGATTCCCTTGCACCTAAGACGGATGCAAAAACCATGTGCCCCCCCCCCCCCCCCCCCCCACCCCCCACCCCCCCCCCCCCCCCACCTCCCTCCACTGAGAGAAAGAAAATAAAAATCTATATGACGAGTTATTCACGCATTCCTCATGTTGCTTGTTGGCTCAATTGCAATGAAGAGATCAACAGTTGAAACAGCTTCCGCCTTCGTAAACCATATATAAACGTCCAAATTCCAAGGTAAACAGCAACATCTGCTCTACATTGCCTATGTAAAACCACCACCAGTTGCGACCAAGAGTTTAACATGTCACTTTCTGTCCATTCTTTACCCCAAAATCGGACAGCACATCCAGTATTTTACCCCAATGTATGTCGTGGAGTCAATGTCACACAGGGGATTCACTCAGAGAGCAAACTGAAATGTATAATGTTAGATATTTCCTAAAGAGAAAGATACGTAATTTACTTCAGGGCTTCTGTCTCCTCAAACATATATCGGGAAAAGAATGAAAGAAAATGATGAGCCAAAAGAGGCCCAATAGCTTTGCTAAAAACAAAAATGCATAATGCAGATACAGCATCGCAAACATGGACTGTAGCTGTAAACGTCGTCAGCATCGACAACTGCCACCTTGGGCAGCTTCACGCATACTGTCAGTTTTCAGTGTCTGTTGGTTACAGTCGAGTTCAAAATCACTCACACGCGTAAATGAACACGTGCATTCCGTGACTGTCATCTTTCTAACAAAATCAATATAAAAAACCTCAGCTTCTTCAAGTGATTTAAACGTTAAGGGTAGTTCAGCCAGCTATGAACGTTAACCAAAGTTACATTTGTGACATTTACAGTTTTGATACAAACCTGGAACTGTTTTCTTCTTCACTTTATCGTCTACAACATTACATTATTTTATTTTTAAAAAAAAGGCATTGGCTTGAAAAATGACATCTCCCTTCCTGAAGAAAAATGAATTTTGCAGGAAATATTTTTAAGTAGGCAAATGAAGAGAGGATTTTTTTCTTCTGTTTATATATATAATATATATATATATATATATATATATATATATATTTTTTTTTTTTTTTTTTTTTTTTTTTGGGGGGGGGGGGAGGGATAAGAGCGAACAGGAGATGTGTTTACTCATCCTTCATCCATGTCTTCTATAAAAACACAAACTGAATAAACAAAATCTTTAAAGGCAAACATGACTAGACAAAGACCAACAAAATCCCAGTCCAGCTGGCTTACCAGCTCTTTTCCCCAATTAATTTCTCTTCCATATCTTTGATAGGCACCCATGCGTTGTCATCAACCACTGAAGGGCCTACTCGTCTCGTCATCAACCAGGGAAAGGCCTACTCGCCCCGTCATTAACCATTGAGAGGTCTACACATCTTGTCAATTGTTAACTGGCTCTCAAAACTCATTATGATGGAATATTAAATGTCTTCCATGCCTCGTTTTCAATATTGTGATGCCATACTCCTAGTCAGTTATTAAAACACAGAAAGAAAATAAACAGATAACAAATATAATGAATGGATTACAACGCTAACAGAGATGTATTCTATCACAACCATCAATGTCTACCTTTGTATTTCTTGTATTCAAGTTTTTTTCACTCATCCACTTCTAGTCAATAGTTCACCTTCCATAATCAAGTGGGGTCATGCGGGGTGTCTCTAGGACACTTGTGGTGTGACTTAGTGGGAAAGAAGGTGTTCCTGACGCAGAGATTGTGGTAGGAGTCAAGTTCAAGTAGCTGTGGGCCATTTCAATGAGTTTTCGATGCCGAAGTGGCTGATGCAGCAGGGTCAGGAGTGTGGTCTGAACCAATCCAGACGTTGAAGTACCTGAGCAAGAAGAGGTGTACCTTTGCAGGTACTACTCTGATCTGGGCTTCCAGCTCTTCATAGAACTGTTCCGTAGCTTTAGCTGCAGAGTAGAGTGTGGGCGTTTAGATTCAAAGGGTGTTTGTTGGTCAAATCAAGGTTGTGGTCCAGAGAGAGAAGATTTGTGCTATACATTTGGAAGGTGGTTCAACTGAGGACAGGAAAGACTTTTGCATTGCAAAACCAACGCCATACGGTCGGTGCTCCTCTTGCTCCAGTCCTTGCCAAAAGAACTTGTAGTCCTCCCTGAGGTTGTTGTTAGAGGAGAGTCGTGTCTCTTAAAGCACAGCGATGTCGATGTTGAACCTCTTGAGCTTGCAGTCAATGCAGGCTGTTTCCTGGCGTCGTCAACTAGCTGAAGGTCGTCAGAAAGACCAGGGACACATCGTTCTGACATTCCAGGTTGCCAACCATAAAGCTGGTGATTTTGATTTCTTTCATCTATCTTGTTTTCTTCGAGCGATATTTACGGTCTGTTCTTTGGTCTTTCCACTCAGTTCCAAGCATCCATCGATGCAGGCAGATGGTGGGTGATCAGCACCTTATTGGCTGTGGCTGCCCAGCTTAAGGGTGGGGGTAGCTGACCAGTGGAACGTGATGGTCTCTGCCCCCATCGGAAAAACCTGTAGCGCCCGAGCATTCAACCCGTAGCACCAATACGCTCTGAGCTGATAACCCATAACTACTGTCTCTCGTCTTGCCTCGCTTGGTCGCGGCTTTGGGTGATGTTTGTCGAGATCCTGGGTGCCCATTCACCAGAATCCTCCTCTCAGTATTGCTGGCAGGATTCAATAGAAGGGACAAACCAGTATAGTATGTACCAGCGTAGCTGCAGGAGTTGCTGGAAGGTGTCACAGTGTGTCGACCAACTGCCCTAGGTGCCCCACGTGGGATTTTCTTTCAGGTTTTACTGCCTTAGTGTTGCCTTCGTCTCTCCCGAGACGTCCACAAAGCAATGAAGGTATTTGACCCATAGCTAGGAGTTTGATTTTAAGGCACCAGGATATATCCACACCCTGCATGCCACATGTCCAGGGATAGACTTTCTCTGAGACTCTTGTAGTCCAGCTTGAGTCTGTAAGGATGCAGATGAGATTTATGTCGTCACTAGAGGGCGCTACATAGCTGGCTGGTGAAGATGCTGTATACTGACAGGAAAAGACCGTACTCTCTTCTCCCTTTCCTCAGTGCTGCAAGCAGCTGTTTCTAGTCAGTGGTGGAGGCTAAAAGCAAGAGGTGACAAATACACAGACAATTACCAACACATTTAGGCGCATCACACCAACAATTGAGGCAACCACTAGACTATTCTTCCATGAAATTCAGAAATCATTTTACAGTTGTTCATGATTTGGGTTCGGAGTTTTAATCATCACATTAATGGCGGAACATTCATGACTGCTGGAACATTTTAAATCCAGCAAGTGTCTTTCTTCTGAAGTAGGGAAAAATTTGGCTTTATCTATTCTATGTTGCATTTGTAATCAATTTGGTGATATGTCATTTGGGGTTTCCACCTCACGAGCATGTCTAGAGTATGAAAGAACAACCATGGTATCAGCCGAACAATCAGTACAATATATGTCACTTCCAATGTAATTTCATACTACATTCCACACGATGTCTATTAATTTCATGACATTATCCAACATGCACTGACTCGCCCAGTGCTAATCATCTTCATATTGATCAATAAAATGCACTCTTCACTGTACAAAACAGTGGTTGTCATCTACATGTCAATATGAGTATTACACAGCCAAATTATATGCATTAAAATTGCAACACCCTGAAACAAACAAAAGAATAAAACAACCGACGTGTCTCTGTCAGCAAACACATTTTCTACCCTCTACAATCACACACAGCTTTGCAGCGTCGAACGCATCATTCCTCAAAGCTAGCTTCTGAGCCAACGAGTTTCAGTTATTTTCCCAGTAAGTCTACAAGTTCATCTTAAACGTTCAGAAAACAAATAGTGACATATTTTAATATGAAGGTACAGATTCTGGATTTTGCAGTTATTGACTATCTATTGACATAAAATCCTTGTAATATGATTTGCCACCACAGTCACAGACCATATAACACGTAAAAGGTCCCGCATATAATTTGACACTTTCTAAATCAACACTAATACACTGCTAGCAAGACATTGTCTTGTACTATATTCAGTCACGCTGTAATTTCTCATAACTGTCATAAGACTGTGGTTACCACTGGCCAACGTGAAATTTCCGCCTTTCAGTCCTTGTGCACATTCATAAACAGTTACAGCACATGTATATGGGAAATACTTCATCCACTCCCATTGCACAAGCCGGTAATAAAAATTCTATGCACAATGGTCAACAATCATGTCTATATCCCACTGAAGATTGATCAATGCACCAAGGAACAAAATTTTCTGTTTAAAGGCCATCTTAACTTCATGCTCTGCATCAAACGTCAGTGACTGTGACTCAATTATTCATATCCAAACTAGGCACATTTATCACATACATCCTAGTTAAGTACGCAATGGCATTCAAACTGAAAAAAAAAATGAGATACTGTATTGACCTATGCGAATTTGTGAAGACAACTATGGCGTACAGTACGTGATGAGTGCAAAACATAGCTGATATTCGTCATTTTCAGAAACTTATGACTCCAAAGACAAAGACAACGATAATCCAGGACTGAGTTGTTGCTTTTACTTTACCCATACAGAATGTTTAGCATTGCTAAAACACTTACATAATTAACTCTGAAATCTTCAAGGGAAACATATTGAAGGGCAACCTGGACACAGTAATCTTAGTCAAATTAAAACGCTGCGAAAACATGAAGAAGACGAACAACAACAAAGCTTGGCAGCAGAGTCAGTAAACTATGTGCAATGTCACCAGTCTACCTGTTTTAAAACCAATTGATTAATGCAAATGTGCCAAAGACGTCATTCATCACATCTGTTATTTGGAAACTGTAACTCAAAACACTAGCATTAACTTAATCACTTGAAACAGATTTATGCCAAAATTCTGTAACATCTTGTTTTCCTTGTCCAGTTGAAACACACTTAATAAGCAAAAGAGAAACAAAACAACCACCTCTATCAAAAACAAAATATAACCATCACCTCTATCGAAGTTCCGCACTGACTGAAGTAGTTTGAACTCGAGCCATTTCTGACACAAATAATCAAATGTCTAAGGCTGTAATCGATATTTGACCAAATCAGATGATACACATTAAGTTTCGTCTATCTTCCCTAGTCGAGCTTTACTGTAAACCAAAGTACAATTCATAGTATATTTTGTCACTTCTTATGAAACCTTTACTGTCATGGTGTGGGTTAACTGAATTTCATTTCGTCTCAAGTAAGGAGATGGGTGCATGTTCCGGTTAACTCTCACGCATAGACAGTAGGGGGTCACCACTGTCATGGACTCATGTCGTACAAGGGATTCACTCATGGAACGACTGAAGTAAAGTATGCTATCCACATACTTCATCAAAAGAAAGATATGTAGTTTACTTGAGGGTTTCTATCTACTCAAACATATATTTTAAAAAAAGAATGAAAGACAAATGGTGAGCCAAAAGAGGTCTAGTGGTTTGCTAAACATAAAATAGATGATGCAGATACAGTATAGCAAACACGACCTGTAGTTTTAATCGTCATCAGCATTCAAAAACTACACCTTTGGGAAGCTTTACGCACACTCTGAGTTTTCAGCGTCGGTCTTGATCCAGTCCAACTCACAATTGCTCACGTACTTCAATGAACACGTGCATTTCCTGACTGTGATCTTTCTAACAAATTCAATTTCAATCTTTTCTGTTTTTTTTTTATTAGTTACTTAAACGTTAAGGGTTGTTCGGCCAGCAATGGACATTAACGTTTGTGACATTAACACATTTTAATGCCAAAATTAGAATTTTCATTTTTCTCTCTAATCATCTGTAAGAATACATCATTTGTATTAAAAGAAAACAAACCTTTGCTTCACACATGACACCAAGCAGAGTAACACTGAAACACATACTGGTATACTCGCGTTGTTTGAACACCCGATCATAGATCTCCCAGACGCAAACAGGCTATTAGAATCTCCTGAGGGCAGAGAACCAACCAGTCTGGCTTTATCAGGGGCAATAAAGGGAATCACACAGCTTGATAAAAAAAAGTTCCATTCTGGTAGCAGGACCAAGCGGATTCAGAAAGCACAAATCACAGTGACTGTAAGACACAGGCCTTCTTTTAGGATGGAAGAACAGACAAAAAGAAAAAAAAAAGATAGCATTCCAGAATGAAAAATCCAGAGAAAACCCCTCGCTCTTTCAAAAAAATATAAAACAAAAGATTGGGGAACATGATCAGGCAAAAATAATCTTATTCAAGAAGCTTTATTACTCAAGGTACAAGGAATTGTGTGTGCGTGTGTGTGCGTGCGTGCATGCATGCGTGCGTGCGAGCGCGCGCGCGCGCGTGTGAATATGTGTGTGTGTGTTGTTGTTGTTGTTGTTGTTGTTGTTGTTCTTGTTGTTCTTGTTGTTCTTGTTGTTGTTGTCGTTTTATTCGTACAAAGACAACTTTGAATACACTCAAACTTTCACCACAAGCCCCTCTTCAGAAGTAAAATCAAACCACACACACACACCAAACTTTCAGTAGCAGTCTTTTATGGGGACTGATTATATCATTGATATTTCTTGTGTAAAACGGTTTTATAAATAATATAAAAGTGGACCTGCATGACTTTAATATCTGAGAAAAATACACAAGTCTAAGGTGGTTTTGTCTTTGAGGTTCATGATGTGGTATCAATGTTAAGGAAACGTATTTTTTGATGATTTTTGTGGATGTTTATTCCTTTTCATCAATAATGATGATAGTGTGTCTCTGAAACGAGAGCCCATTAGGTAATACACAAAAATGTTGAAGCTAGAGTTGATGATATTCAACAATGTACCGATCCACAATGTAGTCAGGTATAAGTTTTGGTTCCTTCGGCCAACAGCCATTTCTGGGAAAAACAGCCAAGCAATTCGAGCTACGCCAAAGGGAAAGACACAAGCAATAAACAAAACGGAATTGCCTACCAGCATCTTGGTGAGGGCCACTTCACGGGCAGAGATGGAGGAGGATGTTCCAGCACGCCATGCCACAATCTGACGAAGTTTAATCGTGGTAGTTATTGTTGCTGTGACCGTTACAGCCATCACACATCCAGGCAAAAAATGCACCAAAAAAGAAACCATCCAGATAATCCACCATCTCTCTGTGTTGTTTATAAAGTCTTCCGGCGATGACTCCCTTTTCTATTTCACCAGACTGAGGATCATAGATACATCCTATATGAAATCGGAATGCCGCTATGAAATATAGACCTACC
>JADBJO010019034.1:0-15000 GCA_016801955.1 Conus betulinus | reverse complement strand
ATCAAAACCTACACAGAACTAAAGAATGAGTTCAGACTCACACGGAATTTAAAGAATGAATTCAGACGCACATTGTGTATGTTATATTCAAAGTGAAGATACAGAACTGCAATTTAAAAAGTTAATCTGAAAGTTTCATGTCGATTGAAATGTTAATACACAGGTCTTGATTTTGAAATTCATCCAGTTTTCTACTAACAAATAACAGGGTTGGAATAGCTTAGTATTAGAGCGCTGGACTCGTAATCTTTGTGATCCTTTGATTTCGACTTCGAATCTCCACGGAGCCGTTCCGGTACAGGGGGATTTTTCCCTCGGATTTAATATTAGTTCTGACTCCACTTCCCATACAGTCCTTCAAATGAGACTATGAACCGAGGTTCCGTATGTGAAAGCACGCAAAACGTCTTGCTCACATGTAAAATCTCATCATCAACTTTCGGAGGAGAAGGGCAGTTTGGTTGTTGGTATGGATGACATGTTACACATTGCATGCACCCTGCGTGAGTAATGGAGAGAACGAAGAAGAAAGTAAGGAAACTGACTGAACAATATTGAACGATATTGATTGGATGACAGGGGACATGACTGAATGAAGCACCAGCTAGCAACTCTGCGATCGGCACTATCCAGGTAGTTGGTTGTGTAAAGGAGTGTGGATTGTAAAGCGCTAAGAGCTTGGTCTCCTGCCGAGGATAGACTCTAGTACTCATAATAATGAAATGAAAATAATAAGAATAAGAGGAATTTTTTTCATTCAAAAAGTTCACGTTAAGAAGGATTCATTGTGAGCTATCTGTTTGGGGCCTTGCAGAAACTGATGTCATAAACTGCTGAGTCACTGGCTAACAATTGGATAGAATTCCTTTCCAAAGAAGTTTGTCAATTCCATGCCAAACGACTTCAGTCTCTGTTTTTGTTTAATGTTCGATTTACCAAATTCTGCAAACATTTTCCTGAAGAGTTGTCAAATCTGTTTGTGGACGGGAGACAAGGATTCTTGCTGTACAAAAATTCATCAGCAAAGATGATGACCGTAGTTCTTCTTCACGACAGTTTAATGACTCATATGGAGAATGGAAGACATGGAAGTCAGTCTGCGATTGTAGTTCTAGTAACAGTGAAAAGGTGTAGACACGTGGATGAAGGAAATGTTCTTGATGACATAATTCACGGTCAAGTACAGGGTTGTTGTAATGGCAAGAGTGGGGTGGGGAGGATGGAAGGGCTGGTTGGGGTAAAAGGTATCTGAAGAGGGGTATCGATTGGTCAGTACCAACGGCCAATATTGCCCATTGCATAGAAGTATACAAAATGTGACGAATTTGACGACTATGCCAATCCATTTTGCGCCAGTGTGAAGAGATAAGTGATTGTTCGTTCTTCGTCCTTATTGCCTTCAATGTTGCTTCTCTTACCTGAGGAAGACCGCAGAAGTCACAACGCGTTGTCCTTTGTATTGTAACTTGTTTGCCACTTTTCTTCGGCGGAACAGTAATTTTTCTGCAGGAATTCTGCTCCCACTCCCACTTCCATCCGTGCAATACGATAATGTTGATGATCGATAACGATGATGCTTGATGATGATGCTGCTGCTGATGATGATGATGATGATGCATTTGATGATGAAAAAAAAACACAACCCCGTTAACACGGATGATACACACATGAAAATGGAACAGTGCTCATTTATTAAACAAAGCAAAGAAACAGAACTGAAAAGAGGAAGGGTCTGTCCCAGCACCTAACAAAGCACCACACGACAGGAGTAGAGTACCATCTACCCGCCCCCTCTCCAACCTGCACCCCGCTCATGTGAAATACAAATCCAACCACTCACATGGAAGAAGCTGGCATCTTGCATAATGCCCTATGAAAAGCAAACCAAAGGACAATTCAATACGAGCACTAAAATCTCCTCACTTGTAATATCAGACACCCCTGCAAAAACAACAACAACAACAACAACAACAACAACAACAAACAACAACAACAAATAATAATAAATAATAATAATATAATAATAATAATAATAATAATAGCATGCAAAGAGAGAAAAGCAAGATAGGCCGGGTTGGCCGCCAATCATACCAATCCTGTAAGCAGACTTCCAAGTCACTACATCTAAAGTGAATGATAAAGTTTTCCAACAGTTGGAAGTGGAGTACAGATCTGACACCTTTTCACGTCAGAGGCAGAGCACAGTGTCAGACCGGTACTGGGGGTACAAGCAAACAAAGCCTCACATCCTCTCGGTGAAGCGCGGGTGAATTGAAGATCCTTCCTGGCTAACAGAAGTCAGGTGAGGGCAAAAGGACAGAAACTGTATGAAAGCAACATGAAAAAGAACAACATCAACTCTCTCTCTCTCTCTCTCTCTCTCTCTCTCTCTCTCTCTCTCTCTCTCTCTCTCTCTCTCTGTCACTCACACACACACACACACACACACACACACACACACACACACACACACACACACACACACGCACGCACACATGCACACACACACACACACACACACACACACACACACACACACACACACACACACACACACGCACACATCACATCACACCACAACTCTTCCAATGAAAGACAAGGGACAACGACTTAAGTCAGATCAAGTATCAGTAACCCCAGCATGCAGTTTCACTGGACACACATGGGATGCCCTTGCACCTAAGACGGATGCAAAAACCATGTTTCCCTCCCCACCCCCCCCCCCTTCTTCCTCCTCTGAGAGAAAGAAAATAAAAAGTCATATGACGGTTATTCACGTATTCCATGTTGATTGTTGGCTCACTTGCAATGAAGACAGAAATGAAGACAATGAAAAGATCAACAGTTGAAACAGCCTCTGCCTTCTTAAACTATATAAACGTTCAACATTTCAAAGTAAATGGCAACATCTACTCTAGGCTGTTTATGGAAAACGACTCCCAGTTGCGAGCAAAAGTTTAACATTTCACTTTCTGTCCATTCTTTACCCCAGCATCTGATAGCGTATCCAGTGTTTTACCCCTATGTATGTCGTGGAGTCAATGTCACACAAGGGATTCACTCAGAGAGCAACTGGAATGTATACTGTTTTCCATATATTTCCTAAAGGGAAAGATACGTAATTTACTTCAGGGCTTCTGTCTCCTCAAACATACATCGGGAAAAAGAATGACAGAAGATAATGAGCCAAAAGAGGCCCAATACCTTTGCTGAACACAAACATGCACGATGCAGATACAGCATAGCAAAAACGAACTGTAGCTGTAAACGTCGTCAGCATTCGACAACTGCCACCTTTGGGCAGCTTCACGCATACTGTCAGTGTTCAGTGTCTGTCTTGTTACCGTCGAGTTCACAATCACTCACACGAGTAAATGAACACGTGCATTCCGTGACTGTCATCTTTCTCACAAAATCAATATCAAAATCTTCTGCTTCTTCAAGTGATTTAAACGTGAAGGGTCGTCCAGCCAGCTATGAACGTTAACCAAATCTACGATTGCGACATTTGCAATCTGATACAAACCTGGATTATTTTCTTTTTCACTTCAATCATCTACAACAATACATTTTTTTTATGGCTTGAAACATGACAACTCCCTTCCTCAAGAAAAAAATAATTCTGCAGGAAATATTGTTAAGTAGACAAATGAAGAGGTGATTTTTTTTCTGTTTTTCTTTTTTTTTTGGGGGGGGGGGGTGGGGGGGGGGGGAGGTGTGGGGGTGGCGGGTGGGAGGAATAACAGAGAACAGGAGATGTGTTTACTAATCCTTCTTCAGCCATCTCATTAAAACACAAACTAAATAAACATTCTTTTTAAAGGCAAATATGACTAGACAAAGACCAACAAAAACCCAGTCCAGCTGGCTTACCAGCTCTTTTACCCGATTAATTATTTCTCTTTCATAACTTTGACACGCACCCATGCCTGGTCATCAACCACTGAAAGGCCTACTTGCCGTGTTATCAACCATTGAATGGCCTACTCGCCTTGTTGTTATCAACCACTGAATGGCCTACTCGCCCCGTCATTAAACATTGAGAGGTCTACACAGCTTGTCAATTGTTATGGCTCCAATAACTCATTATGATGAAATATTAAACGGCTTCCATGCCTCATTTTCAATATTGAGAGGGCATAGTCCTAGTCAGTTATTAAAACACAGAAAGAAACTAAACAGATAACAAATGTAATAAAAACAGAATACAACGCCAACAGAGATTTTCTCTATTTCAACCATGAATGTCTACCTTTGTATTTCTTGTATTCGAGTTTTTTCACTCATCCACCTCTAGTCATATCTTTTTAATAGTTCACCTTCCGTGATCAAGAGGGGTCATGTGGGGTGCCTTCAGGACACCTGTGGTGTGACTTAGTGAGAAAGAAGGTGTTCCTGACACAGGGATTGTGGTAGGAGTCAAGTTCATGTAGCTGTGGTCCACTTTCATGAGTCTCCAGGATGTATCCATACCCTCTCATGCAACACGTCTGGGGACAGACTTTCTCTGAGTCTCTTGTAGTTCAGCTTGAGTCCGTAAGGATCCAGATGATTTATGTCGTCACAGGAGGGCTCTACATAGCTGGCTGGTGAAGATGTTGTATACTGACAGGAAAAGACCGCCGAATTCTTCTCCGATGCCGAAGTGGCTGATGCAGCAGGGTCAGGAGTGTGGTCTACACCAATCCAGACGTTGAAGTACCTGAGCAAGAACTGGTGTTCCTTTGCAGGTATCATTCTGCTTTGGGCTTCCAGCTCTTCATAGAACTGATCCGTAGCTTTAGCTGGAGAGTAAAGTGTGGGAGTTAAGATGTCTGTTTGTCAAAACAAGGTCGTAATCCAGAGAGAGAAGAAGATTCATGCTATCCATTTGGAAGATGGTTCAACTGAGGACAGGAGAGACTTTTGCATTGGAAATCCTACGCCATGAAGTCGGTGCTCCTGTTGTTCCAGTCCCTGTCAAAGACCTTGTAGTAGTTCTCTCCCTGAGGTTGTTGTTAGAGGAGAGTCTTGTCTCTTAAAAGCAAAGCGATCTTGATGTTGAACCTCTTCAGCTTGGTGTCATGAAGGCTGTTTCCTGAGTCGTCAACTAGCTGAAGGTCGTCAGAAAGACCAGGACACATCGTTCTGTTATACCAGGTTGCCAACCATAAGGCGGGTGGTTTTGATTTCTTTCTAATATTGTTTTTTCTTTGAGCAATATTTACGGTCTGTTCTTTGGTCTTTCCACTCAGTTCCAAACATCCATCGATGCAGGCAGACGGTGGCTGCTTAGCACCTTATTGGCTGTGGCTGCCAAGCCTAAGGTGGGTGGTAGCTGACCAGTGGAACGTGATGGTCTTTCCCCCCCGTCGGAAACAACACGTAGCGCCCGAGCATTCAACCCATAGCGCCAAAACGCTCTGAGCTGATAACCCGTAACTACTGTCTCTCGTCTTACCTCGCTTGACCGCGGGCTTGGGTGAAGTGTGTCGAGATCCTGGGGTGTCCATTCACAAGAATCTCTCTCTCAGTCTTGCTGGCAGAATTCAATGGAAGGGACAAACCAGTATAGTATGTTACCAGCGTAGCTGCAGGAGTTGCTTGGAAAGTGTCACAGTGTGTCGACCAACTGCCCAAGGGGCCCACTTGGGATTTCTTTCAGGGTTTACTGCCTTAGTGTTGCCTTTGTCTCTCCCAAGACGTCCACAAGGCAGTGAAGGTATTTGACCCATAGCTAGGACTTCGGTCTTTAGGCACCAGGATGTATCCATACCCTCTCATGCAGCACGTCTGGGGACAGACGTTTCTCTCCGAGTCTCTTGTAGTTCAGCTTGAGTCCGTAAGGATCCAGATGATTCATGTCGTCACAAGAGGGCTCTACATAGCTGGCTGGTGAAGATGTTGTATACTGACAGGAAAAGACCGACTACTCTTCTCCCCCTTTCTCGGTGCTGCACCCAGCTGTTCTAGTCAGTGGTGGAGGCTAAAAGCAAGAGGTGACAAATACACAGACAATAACCAACACATTTAGGCGCATCACACCAACAATTAAGGCAACCACTAGACTCTTCTTCCATAAAATTCAGAAATCATTTTTACAATTGTTCATGATTTGGTTTCAGAGTTGTTGTCGCCAAATTAATGGCAGGGCATTCATGACTGCTTGAAAATGTTAAATCTAGCAAGTGTCTTTCTTCTGAAGTAGGGCAATTATTGGCTTTATCTATTCTCTGCTGCATTTGTAATCAATTTAGTGATATTTCATTTTGGGTTTCCACCTCACGAGCATGTCTAGAGTATGAAAGAACAACCTTGGTATCAGCCGAACAATCAGTCCAATATATATCACTTTCAATGCAATTTTATACTGCATTCCACACAATGTCTATTAACTTCATGTCATTATCCAATATGCACCGACTCGTCCAGTGTTCATCATCTTCATATTGAAAAAAAAAAAAACAAGACACTGTTCACTGTACAAAAACAGTGGTTATCATCTGCATATCAATATGAGTATTATACAGCCAAATTATATACATTAAGGTTCCATCAATATGAGTGTTACACAACCACGTCATATACATTAAGGTTCCAACACCCTGAAACAAACAAACAAACAAACAAACAAATAAAACAATTGAAGTGTCTCTGTCAGCAAACACATGTGTATACTGTCTACTATCCTACAAAGCTTTACAGCGTCGAATGCATCATTACTCAAAGCTAGCTTCTGAGCCAACGAGTTTCAGTTATTTTTTCCAAGTGTACAAGTTCATCTTAACGTTTCGAAAACAAATAGTACATATTTTAATATGAAGAAAAGATTCTGGATTTGGCACAGTTATTGACTATAACACAAAAAAGTCCTTGTAATATGATTTGGCACTGCAATCACAGATTATATAACACGTAAAAGCTCCCACAATATAATTTGACACTTCCTAAAACAACACTAATACACTGTTAGCAAGAAGTTCTCTTGTACTATGTTCAGTAATTCTGTAATTTCTCTAACTGTCATAACTGGTTACCACTGGCCAACGTGAGATTTGCCGTTCAGTCCTTGTGCACATTCATAAACAGTCCCAGCACATGCATGAGAAATTTTCCCACTCCCATTGCACGTTGGTAATAAGCACAATGGACAACAATCATGTCTAGTCCCACTGAAGATTAATTAATGCACCAAGGAACAAAAGTTTTGTTTAAAGGCCATCTTAGCTTCATGCTCTACATCAAACTTCAGTGACCGCGACTCACTTATTCATATCCTAACCGGGCACATTTATCACATATATCCTAGTTAAGTAAGCAATGGAATTCAAAACTGAACAAAAAGAGACACTGTATTGACCTATGCGATTTTGTCAAGACAACTAAGGAGCACAGGATGGGATGAGTGCAAAACATAGCTGATGTTCATTATTTTGAGAAATTTATGACTCCAAAGACAAAGACAACGATAATCCCAGGACTGAGTTGTTGCTTTTACTTTACTCATACAAAATGTTTAGCATTGCTAAAACACTTTCTCTGAAATCTTCAAAGGAACATATTCAAGGGTATCCTGGACACAATAATCTTAGTCATATGAAACGATGCGAAAACATGATAAAGACGAACAACAACAAAGCTTGGTGGCAGAGTCAGTAGACTATGTGTAATGTCACCAGTCTACCTGTTTTAAAAACCAGGGGATTAATGCAAATGTGCCAAAGACGTCATTCATCACATCTGCCATTTGGAAGCTGTAACTCAAAACACTATTATTAATTTAATCTCTTGAACAGATTTATGCCAACATTCTGTAACATCTTGTTTCCCTCGTCCAGTTGAAACATACTTGACAAACAAAAGAAAACAAAACAATCACCTCTATCAAAAACAAAATATATAACCATCACCTCTATCGAAGTTCAGCACTGACTGAAGCAGTTTGAACTCGAGCCATTTCTGACAAAAAAATATCAAACATTTAAGGCTCTGTTGTACTGTAACCAGTATCTGATCAAATCAGATGATACACATTAAATTTCGTCTAGCTTCCCAGGTCGAGCTTTACTGAAAACCAAAGTACAATTCATAGTATATTTAAGTCACTTGTTATGAAACCTTATTTTGAAACGTGTTATAATTATAACCCATTTCCACCCCCTTTTAGCCTTTTCCCTTACAAAATATGTTACTTAGAAATATTTTCAAAATGTGCCTGGTTTCTTAATTAACGTGTAATTATATGGTGTGACGAAGAGTTTTTTTTTTACTTCAGTCACTGGAAATTGATTTTGAACACTGGTTCCATACTCACTGAACACTACTATTGCCCATACAAAAACAGATTTATAGGTGCACATTCATGTGCCTATGCATTGTGCTAGATTATACATAATGTAAATTTTTAAAAAATGCCTCCGCTAAAATAGACTGCATCTCTGGTGTTGCTGCTATGAAAAAGGCTGTCATGCTTAAACTTATAAAGCAGTCCTACTTGGTATTGCAGCCTGCACGTGTAATGTAATGTATGAAAAAGCAGAAAGGAGTGTGGAACTGGAGTTGAAAATCGTGTTCCTTTGTGACCATGACATGCTATATATTACCCATGTTTCATTTTCATCTCACAGGAAAGGGTAAAAGTCAGTTTTGGTTTTCACTCGCACGATTTTTTTTAACTGTCCGAGGTTTGGGTATCATTTTTTTTCTTTTTTTTTTTTAATTAAGTGATGTCCGTCCATGGTGAGAAATCACATCTTTTATGCAGGTCAGTATCCTCTACACACACACACACACACACACACACACACACACACACACACAGAGAGAGAGAGAGAGAGAGAGATAGAGAGAGAGAGAGAGAGAGAGAGAGAGAGAGAACACATGGTTTTTATTATTTGCCCCTCATCGAGACAGATCACGTGAAGTAGCATTTGAATCTCCCCGTTATAGAGAAAAACCATGTCGGGGTCACCCGGTGTCATGGAGTGGGTTAACTGAACTTAACTTCGTTTCAAGCAAAGAGATGGGTGCATGTTCCGATTAACTCTCACGCATAGACAGTAGGGGGTCACCACTGTCATGGCCTCATGTCGTACAAGGGATTCACTCAGGGAACAACTGAAGTAAAGAATGCTATCCAGATACTTTATAAAAAGAAAGATACGAAGTTTACTTGAGGGCTTCTGTCTACTCAAACATATATTTTCAAAAACAATGAAAGGCAGATGATGATCCAAAAGAGGTCTAGTTGGTTTTGCTAAACATAAAAATAGATGATGCATATACAGCATAGCAAACAATATCTGTAGTTTCAATCGTCATCAGCGTTCAACAACTGCACCTTTTGGGCAGCTTTACGCACTCTCTCAGTTTTCAGCTTCTGTCTTGATACTGTCCAGCTCACAATCGAACACTCACGTAAAACGAACACGTGCATTTCGTGACTGTCATCTTTCTAACACATTCAGTTTCAATCTTTTCTGATTTTTTTTTTTGAGTTACTTAAACGTTAGGGGTTGTTCAGCAAGCTGTAGACATTAACCAAATTTATGTTTGTGACATTAACACCTTTTAATGCCAAAATTGGAATGTTTATTTTTTTCTCTCTAATCATCTGTGAGAATACAACATTTGCATTAAAAAAATCCTTTGCTTCACACATGACACCAAGCAGACCAACAGTGTGACTGAAACACATACTGATACGTTCGCGTTGTTTGAACACCCGACCATAGATCTCATAGGCGCAAATATGCTATTGGACCTCGCTTGAGCAGAGAACCAGTCCGGCTTTGTTTCGACTGAGTCCCAATCACTACACAGCTGTTCGCCAATAATTTTATCAGGGGCAATAAAGGGAATTACACAGTTTGATGGACAAAAAAAGTTTTATTCTGGTAGCTTGACCAAGTGGAGTCAGAAAGCACAAATCCCAGTGACTGTAAGACACATTCCTTCTTTTAGGACGGAAGAAACTGACAAAAAGAAGAAATAGCATCCCAGAATGAAGAATCCGGAGAACCACGAAATAGCATCCTAGAATGAAGAATCCAGGGAACCCCGTCGCCCTTTAAAAAAAAAAAAATAAATAAATAAAACACAAGATTGGGGAATATGATCAGGTAAAAGTAATCTTACTTAAGATGCTTTATCACTCAAGGTACAATAGTTACAGAGGAATTTGTGTGTGCGTGCGTGCATGCGTGCATGCGTGCGTTATCGTGCGTGCGTGAGTGTGGTGTGTGTGTGTGTGTGTGTGTGTGGTGTGTGGTGTGTGTGTGTGTGTGTGTGTGTGTGTGTCTCTTGTTGTAGTTGTTTTTTGTTTGTCTTTTTATTCGTACAGAGACAACCCTGATTACACTCAAGCTTTCACCACAAGCCCCTCTTCAGGAATAATATCAAAGCACACACACCATACTTTCAGTAGCAGTGTTTTATGGGGACTGATTATAGCATTGATATTTTTCTTGTGTAAAACAGTTCTATAAATAAAGATAAAACTGGACCTGCGTCACTTTAATATCTGAAGAAATACACAAGTTTAAGATGGTTTTTGTCTTGCAGGTTCATGATGTGGTATCAATGTTAAGGAGTCGTATTTTTTGATGATTTTTGTGGACGTTTACTCCTTTTCATCAATAATGATGATAGTGTGTCTCTGAAACGAGAGCCCATTAGGTAATACACAAAAATGTTGAAGCTAGAGTTGATGATATTCAACAATGTACCGATCCACAATGTTGTCAGGTATAAGTTTTGGTTCCTTCGGCCAACAGCCATTTCTGGGGAAAAAGAGCCAAGTAATTCGAGCTACGCCAAAGGGAAAGACACAAGCAATGAACAAAACGGAATTGCCTACCAGCATCTTGGTGAGGGCCACTTCACGGGCAGAGATGGAGGAGGATGTTCCAGCACGCCATGCCACAATCTGACGAAGTTTGATCGTGGTAGTTATTGTTGCAGTGACCGTTACAGCCATCACACATCCAGGCAGAAATGCACCAAAAAAGAAACCATCCAGATAATCCACCATCTCTCTGTGTTGTATATAAAGTCTTCCTGCGATGAATCCCTTATTATTTCATCAGATTGAGGATCATAGATACATCCTATATGAAATCGGAATGCCGCTATGAAATATAGACCTACCACCAACACAATCACAACAATGATAATTGCCAACATCGTTCTATTGCGCATCAAAGATAGGAATTTAAGAGGTCTGAGAACACAGTAACATCTTTCACTGGCTATGATGGCAGACAGAACTTGAGAAACATACTGAAAACCGCCCAAACCAGTGAGATAGTTGTTAACGAAGAAAGTAATCGAATCACCATATGCCTCTTTAGTGGTGAACTGCAAATACGCCTGTTCAGCATAGTGACACATGGCCATGATTAAATACACTTCATCAGCGAAGGACAAAGCAAAGAGACACAGGTTGACACGATCCTTGAAACCCTGCTTATAGAAGACGGCCATGTTGATGACGTTACCAGGTCCACCAATCAAGAACAGGAACACCAGTGCAGTATTTTTCAATTTATGTGTGGTTGATTCAACATCCGCACTCACAATATTTTGTGGATTATCCCATGGTAGATATTCCATTTCAGAATATTTGACCGTAAGACATCCACTTGAAAGTGACGTGTTTTGAGTAACATCTTGGTAATGTACGTGGGCTGTGTCCTCTGAAGCGGTAGTCATGTTGCTAAAATTGCTCAAGTCAGTCATAATATGAAGGGAAGTATTCATGTGGTGCTAGACGTGTAGAAATGTTTTTTTACTGACTAATATGACTAGAATGTTCTGCAATGCCAGTTTTCTTGACATACAAAAATTTATCATGATGAGGTAATTCATGGAAAAGAACAAGCACAGAATGTTAGCCTCTTTGGTCGATGCACACACACACACACACACACACACACACACACACACACACACACACACACACACACACACACAGAGTACAATACAAAATGTATTCATTTTGCCCCTTTTGGGGTATGGACGAATGTGTCTAAAGCAATGGCAGGAAAAGGAAAATAAACACGCCAAAATAAAACAGTAATTGCCAGTCAATGCTGACACAGATCAACAATTTACAACACTTGAGATAGTCTTACATATTTTGACAATAGAAGCGTTTTTTTTTTTTTTTTTTTTTTTTTTTTTTTTTTTTCTGTCCTACTTCTGCGCCACCTCAGAGGCAGTGCACTCACGCCGCTCATTCCGACACACCCCGTCCACAGCCACAGCGCGGCCGGTCCCGCCCCAGCCCCGGCACCGGCAATCCACAGGGAACACAATGTCAAGTCGTCAAGAGGCAACCCACCGAGAGGAGACACTGCACTGCTGCCGAGTCACTTCGGTGGTGTTCAGTGGCGCCTGTTCTGATCTAACATACGCAGGACGCCACCTACTAAGCCCCCTACTGACGACAATAATTGCTCAGTCGCGGAGCCGGCGTGAGTGAGCTCTCCCTCCGGAGGGCGCCACCACGTCCGTCCAACGACAGCCCCCATGGACTCGCCGATACCGGGTGACCCGACGGAACCAAACCAAGGCCACAGACGTGGATAAGAGGACATCGAAACTGAGGTCACCATAAGAGCAGGGCATGAAGGGCCACAGAACTTGAGACTTTTTTTTTAATGCTGATCGATGAGAATGAGGATAATGAAGATGATGCTACGGATTTCCATTTCGGTCTGAGACTACATGACAGGGCTGTACTCTACGCTTCCTTTCATAATATATCCCGGCGTCAACCAGGCCCGAGAGATACAGGCACCTGCAGTGTTGGTCATGAAATTTGAGCAACACTTTCAGAAACGCATCCATTAAGTGGATGAAACTCGACTGTGTGGTCCCAGTCTTCCCAATTGAGTCCGCAGCAAACTCAACTCTGGGTAGGAGCCGGTCGGGGCAGAAAAAATACTCACATGACTCTGATGGGATTCGAACCCACGACCTCCCAGCCGGGAGTCCGCGACGCTAACCACTTCGCCACGGCGGCTGGTTCAGCATGATGACTTCACTCACTGGCCCTAACCTGACCCGTCACTGTTAACAAATCAGAATCATTTTGTCGAGATGGTGGACACTTCTCAGGGCCAAATCGACACACCTAATCAAAACATGGCCTTAGAATACAAGATTACGGAGAAGGTGGACTTCAAATACAAGAGAACGCCCACCAAATCCTTTAAACATGTTAGGTAGAAAATTAGTTTCAATTTGTGGTGACTACAGGCGGAAATCCAAACAATTAAAAAAAGAAGAATTTAAAGTAAAACCCGCCAGTGAACATGGACAAACAAACTTGAAGCAAAAAGAGCGCGACGCGTTCGTTTCGACCTCTTAGGTCTTCTTCAGGCAAGATATACCCGCGTTGGAACCTGGAAGATGCTGTGATCCATGGGGCTTCACGTGAAAGACAATGCTTTATGAGTCGGAACGAACTTAAAAAGAAAAATAACGCACCACTGAGCGAAAAGGGCAAGCAAATCATGAAAAACCGACGCGCGTTTCGATCTCCTTGGTCTACCTCTGGCAAGAGAAACTACACTGAAGATCATGAAAATGACGAACGAGCAATCACTTATCTCCTCAATTTGGCGTCCAGTTTGATGCAGTCACCTTACTTTGAAAACTCACTTTTTTAAGTTTATTTTTTAACAGCCTTAAAGTCCTTAGGAATAGGATGTAATTGTTACAAAATAAAGCTGCACAATGGCCAGATAGATACAACTGACACGTTGAAACCAGAAAAAAAAAAATCTTTTCCTTTTTTTCAAGACAAACTAGACGCCGTTCACAATTTGAAGTGGGTGTGAAGATTGGGTAAAGGGGTTGCGAGAGACAGAGAAGGAGGAGAGGGTGCGCATTCACGTAATGTGCGTGTACTTTCGGATTTTTGTTTGCAAAATTTAATTAATCCGCGTTAGATGAAATACCTCTTTTCTAGCAGAATTACAAAAACAATCTGGCATTCCCTTCTATGAAAATCGATGTGTGTGTGTGTGTGTGTGTCTATGTGTGTCTGTCTGAATACCCTTGTCTGTATGTCATGTGAATGTATATACCAGTATTGGAACATAAAATGTGTGATTGAGCGCTTACGGGGCAGTTGCTGGGTGTGTGTGTGTGTGTGTGTGTGGGTCCTGTGTGTGTGTGTGTGTGTAGTGTGTGTATGTGTGTGTGTGGAGTGCGTGTGGGTGTGTGTTGGGTGTGGTGTGTGTGTGTCGCTATCTCTCTCTCTATCTATCTTATCTCTCTCTCCTCTCTCTTATGGAGCGCGCGCGGTGTGTGTGTAGTGTGGGGGTGTGTGTGTGTGGGTGGTGAGTGAGTTGTGTGTGTGCGCGGAGCGTGCGGGCGTGCGTGAGTGCGTCGGCGTGCGTGCGTGAGTGCGGCGCGCGTGTTGTTTGTGTGTTGTGTGTGTGTGTGTGTGCGTGTGTGTGTGTGGTGTTGTGTGTGGTGTGTGTGATGTGTGTGTGTGTGCGTGTGTGCGGGCTGTGCGTGCGTGCGTGCATGCGTGTGTGGTGTGTGTGTGTGTATGTGTGGTGTGTGTGGTGTGTGTGTGGTGTGTGTGTGTGATGTAGTGTGTGCGTACGGTGTGTGCTGTGTGTGGTGTGCTGACGTGTGGTGTGTGTGTGGTGTGTGTGGTGTGTGTGTTTGGTGTGTGTGTGTGGTGTGTGTGTGTGTGTGTGTGTGTGTGTGATGTGCGTGCGGGAGTGTGCGAGCGGCGTGCAGGGCGGTGGTGCGGTGTGTGTGTGTGTGTGGGCGTGTGTGCTGTGCGTGCGTAGCCGGGGCGTGCTTGCGTGCGGGCGTGGTGTATGGTGCGTGCGTGGTGCATGCGTGCGTGCGTGCGTGTGTGTGAGGAGTATGAGTGTGTGTGTGGTTGTGTGTTGGTGTGTGTGTGTGGTGTGAGTGTATGTGTGTGTGTGTGTGTGTGTGTGCGTGTGTGAGAGAAAGAGGAGGAGAGAGAGAGAGAGAGAGAAAGCGGGAGTG
>JADBJO010019033.1:17500-25000 GCA_016801955.1 Conus betulinus | reverse complement strand
CCCCCCCTCCCCTCCCCAGTACTTTATCAATTTTTTTTTTTTAATTTTCTGTTTAAAACCCCTTCTTGTACTTATTATTAATTGCATAAATTGTATTCCTTTCATTATTTTGAATCAGTTTCTTTATATTGTATCCATTTCCTGATTTTTTTTTTTCAAATTTTGAAATAATTTTGTTTTGTAACCCTCCTTTATTTTTATTGCAACTTTGATTTACCTACCCCTTTGGTTTTTTTTGTTGTTGTTGTTGTTTTTTTTTTGGAGTGGCAAAATAATTTTGTTTTCTTTCTTCCCCAACCCCACTTAAGACTTAGTGTTCACTTTTCATTGTACCCCCCCCCCCCCCCCCCCAAAAGTGTCCCTATGTAACTTTTGTGTGTGTGTGTGTTTTTTTTCTATTCTAGTATTTTGTGCTAGTCCCGTCTCCGATTATACGGGTGGGGGCTGTGCCAGTAGGGTAGTCCAGAGGGCTTTTTCTAATTTCTAGTCTTACTTTTTCTTACTGTCTTGGTGATTTCCACTCTGTCTACTTTTTTTGCTGTTTCTGACTTCATTCTCTCTCTATTTCGTCTTTATCAATAGGCACCTATCTAGTTTGAAAATTTTCTCATTCTCATTTCTTAGGTAGGGTTTCTGAGTGATTGTGTGTGTATCCCCTTTTTAGGTTTTTGTCTTTTCATTGTTTTAATTAATGTTGTTTTAAGATTTTTTTTTGTATGTGTATGTGAAAAGGATTGTTGAGTGAGTGCCTCTTTTTCTATTTCTACCTCTGTTTTGTTAGGGGGCATTGTTGTTCATAGGCTGGTGAGCTTCCACCTTCTCTTGCGGGTAGCAAGGGGGCATGGCGATGGGAGACGCTTAGCCTTACGTAGTTCTTTTTTTTTTCGTTTCACAACCTTTTTCTTTCCTATTATTTGAATTCGATTTTTCTCCTTCCCCTGGCCACTGATTTGATCCAAAAGGGTGATCATTTTGGAGGCCTGTCCAAATAAACAATTTTTTTTTTTTGCTTGAAAATTCTTCTTGGTTTTGCTGTTTGAAAACATTTTTTTTTTATTATTAGTGTATAGGAGTGATTGGATTTTGGTGTGAGTGGAAGGAAATTTTATACTGAAACTTTAAATTCATTTTTCTTTTCTTTTTCAAATTTAAAGTAAATTTTCATTGTTCTTTTCTTTTCATAAAATTTCATTTTTTTTTTTTTTATCTTAGAAAAAAAAAATCATTCAAAATGTCGGCCTTTGAGACCTACCTGTCTCAGGGTAAGACGTTAGGCCTTGATGGGCCGGAGTTGATTCAATATGTCAAACAGTGTGAGGATCGCGCTGAGCGCGCAAAAGAAAGGGAAGAAAAAAAAAAAGATAAAGAAAGACAGAGAGAGAAAGAGAGAGAAGAAAAGAGAAAAGAAAGAGAAGAAAAGAAGAGAGAAAAGGAAGAAGGAAAAAGAGAAGAAAGGGAAGAGAAGAAAAGGATAGGGAAAGACAGAGAGAGAAGGAGAGAGGGAGCAGCATGAGAAAGATTTAAAAGCCATGGAGTTAGAGTTAGAGAGTAAGAAGCTTCAGCTTGAAATGGAGAAATTAAAAGCTTTTGGTGTAACAGACAATGGTTCTGCGCAGGGTTCTGGTGATGCGAAACCTATTTCTGGTCGTTCTCCTTATATCCCCAAGATGCCTGTCTTTGATTTGATGAAAACAAAGATGAGATTGATGCATTTTTGTTTAGATTTGAGAGTCATGCTACTTCTTGCGAGTGGCCCAAAGATAAGTGGGTATTGTATATTGCGTCTCTTTTCAAGGGCAGTGCGTTGACGCTGTATCATTCTTTGGCAGCGAAGGATACTTTAACATGGGATGAACTTAAGGATGAATTACTTAAGCGTTACCGGTGTGTACCGCCGAAGGATTTCGCGAGAAATTCCGTACCGTGCGTCCGAGAAAGGCGAGTCATTTCCTGCGTATTTGATTCGGTCTGCGCATTTTCTGATCGGTGGATTGACTTGTCCAAAACTAAAAAGGATTATGCGGAACTTCGTGATCTGTTTTTGCGTGAGCAGATTTTAAACAGCGTTTCAAAGGACTTGGCTGTTTTTCTAAAAGAAAGGTCGGTTGCGAGCGCTGAAGAAATGTGCGAGCTTGCGGAACAGTACAGGACTGCGCATCCTGATCGGACGTTTGCCCGCAAGGGAACGGACACGGTTTTTTGATGTAAATGTCGCTTCCTTCGCACATCACCAAAACAGTGTTGGTTCAGACCGTGGATTTGGCTCTTGGCGTTCAAATCAGAACCGTAATCGTTACCGTGGAGGTCAAAATTCCCGCGGTGGTCAAAATTCTCGTAGCGGACGGGATCATGGCAGCCGGTTTGAACAGTCTGCTACCGGTGGTGGTCAGCAGTCTGGTCATTTGGGTGCAAATACCGGTACACCTAGAGGTGGTCAAACAGCGTCTAACTCTCGGTATCCGCGTAACCGTGGCCGACAGCGCGGACAGGCTCATAATACCTCAGGTACACCCGCAGGTTGTTACAATTGTGGTTGCTGGTTTCATAAAGCTCGGGATTGTGTCCATCTGTAGAGAGCAGTCAGCAGTGAATGTCGCGGGTATGTCAGACAATGTTTCGGATCCATCTACTGTAGCCCATTCGATGGTGTCACATGTTAACACTGACGGCTTACTGGTTGAGTCAGGAACGGTCAATGGGTTTCACTGTTCTGTGTTGAGGGACACAGGTTGCACTACTGCGGGAGTGCGCCGTTCTTTTGTTCTTCCGCACCAGTTCACTGGTGAAGAACAACATTGTCGTTCTTTTGGAGGTAAGATTGAGGTTTTCCCTCTTGCTGTGGTCTCAGTTAGTACACCTTACTTTGAGGGTGAGGTGCTTGCCTGTGTTATTGAGAACCCAGTAACGGGATCTCATTCTTGGTAATCTTCCAGGTGTTACTTCAGCATGTTCAGGTGCTGGTGGATCTTTTGTCCCATGTAATGTGACTACTCGTTTACAGGCAGACAAGGAGAAACAGTTGCCTGTACCGTTGTCAGTGCCTGATTTGTCTGTGCTGGATGTACAACCTAAGGAATTTGCTGCTATGCAGAAGCGTGATGCCTCTTTGAGCCATTTGTTCTCTTCAGTTGTAACTGAGGTACCTTCCCCTTTGACTAAGCCTGTTTTTTTTTTTTAATGATGTTCTATGTCGCTTGGTCAAGGACAAAGGTGAAGTTAAGCGTCAGGTGGTAGTTCCTCAGGAGTTACGTAACGTTGTGCTTCATACTGCGCATGACAGCATTTTTTTGGTCATTGTGGGATCAGACGTACTCTACAGCGAGTTCTTGCATCGTTCTTTTGGCCAGGAGTGTCTCAGTCAGTCAAGGAGTATTGTCGTTCATGTGATACTTGTCAGAAGACTGTGTCTCGTAACCGCGTCCCTTGTGCGCCGTTGCACAAGATGCCGTTGGTTTCAGTACCTTTTGAGAAGGTAGCGATGGATTTGGTTGGTCCTTTGGAGGTGTCGTCTTCTTCTGGCTTTCGGTACGTTCTGACGTTGGTGGATACAGCTACTCGGTTTCCAGGGCTGTCCCACTCAAACGTATTGATACAGTCACTGTGGCGGAGGCTCTTCTTTCTATTTTTTTTCAAGGTATGGTTTGCCTTCCGAAATTCTTACTGATTGTGGTACTCAGTTTGTTTCGGACCTGATGAAGGAAGTGTACCGTCTGTTGTCTATTTCTTCTGTTACCACTACTCCATACCACCCTCAGTCTAACGGGATGGTGGAAAGGTTTAATGGCACCTTGAAGTCCATGCTGAAGAAGGTTTGTCGTGACTGTCCCAAGCAGTGGGATCGGTACACATTCCGGCTGTTCTGTTTGCATATCGGGAGTTGCCGAATATGACTTTAGGGTTTTCTCCTTTTGAGTTACTTTTCGGTCATTCACCCCGTGGTCCTATCGCTTTGTTAGCTGATAAGTGGACTGGCACACAGATGACTGACGATGACAAAAAACGTTTACCAATATGTACATGACTTGCACAATCGGATACTGGACAGTTGTGCTCAGGCACAACAGACCGCTGACAGTCAGACCGACAAGTATAAAGGTGTACGCAGACAGAAAGAGCTCTCCTCGTTCATTGAAAGTGGGTGATCAGGTTCTTGTTTTGCTCTCTGATGAACAGAATAAGTTGAAGGTTTCCTGGAAAGGTCCCTTTCTTGTGAAGGAAAAAAGTGTTCACCTGTCAACTATCGTATTGACATGCATGGAAAGTCCAAGGTTTTCCACATCAATATGTTGAAAGAGTATGTGGTTCGGACGAATGTTGCTGCTGTCAATTTCGATGTTGCTCTTTGTGTTCCTCAGGGATTAGACTCTGCGTCTGCATTGTCTAATGAGTTACCTGTGGATTGTGTTGTTTCCACTGGTGTTTCGGATGCAGAGTGTTCACATTCCCCCTGTTTCTCCCCCGTCGTTTGTACAGGATGTACATTGTTCCTCTGTAGGAGTTGTACAGGATGTACATTGTTCCTCTGTAGGAGTTGTACAGGATGTACATTGTTCCTCTGTAGGAGTTGTACAGGATGTACATTCCTCTGTAGGAGTTGTACAGGATGTGACTGACGATGACGTTTCATTACCTACCTTGTCTGTTCAAGGCGAGACATTTCGTGATGTAAAGGTTGCTCCTGAGTTGTCAGACACTCAAAAGTCTCAGTTGATGAGTGTTTTGGAGGATTTTTCTGATGTCTTGACAGATACACAGGGAAGGCTACAGGTAGATCCACACTGTATTAATCTGACTACTGATGTTCCTGTTAGGGTCAAGTCTTACCCTTTGCCTTTTGCAAAGAGGGAGATCATTCAGAGAGAGGTTCAGGTTATGGATCTTGGAGTGATTGAACCGTCTGTATCACCGTACAGTTCTCCAGTCGTTCTGGTGGGTAAGCCTGATGGCTCAATTCGATTCTGTCGATTATCGGGCTCTCAATAAGGTCACTGTGTTCGACTCTGAACCGATTCCAGATGTTGAGGATATTTTCTGTCGTTTGTCTGAAGGTCGGTATTTTGTCAAAGTAGACCTTGCGAAGGGATACTGGCAGATACCTATGTTGCCTCAGGATAAGGAAAAGACTGCGTTTCAAACTCCTTTTGGGGTTGTTTCAGTGGACGAGAATGCCTTTCGGGTTGCAGAACGCACCAGCTACATTCGCAAGAATGATGCGGAAGCTGCAGTTGTATCAGTTTTCAGCTGTAAGTTTTTTTTTGATGACATTCTTCTTGCAGCTCGTCTTTGGCAGCAGTTGTTGGACTACTTACGCATGCTTTTGACCCGTCTCAGGTTGTTTGGGTTGACAGCTCGTCCGTCAAAAGTGCTGGCTGGTTTTCAGGAGTTGGAGTTTTTGGGACATATGATTTCCGTTGGTCATGTTCGTCCGGAAGTCAAGAAAGTGCAAAAGATTTTGTCTGTGGGTAAGCCAACTACGAAGAAGCAGGTTCGCTCTTTGTTGGGTCTTTTGTCCTACTATCGCAGATATGTTCCTCATTTTGCTAGTCTTACTGCACCTTTGACTGAACTGACTAAGGGAGATAAGAGATTGAGTGGTCTGATGAGTGTCAGAAAAGTTTGGAGAAGGTTCAAGCTGTACTCAATTCATTTCCTGTGTTACTTCTTCCTAACTTGGATGAAGATTTTGTCTTACGTACAGATGCTAGCAGTAAGGGCATGGGNTCAGAAAAGTTTGGAGAAGGTTCAAACTGTACTCAATTCATTTCCTGTGTTACTTCTTCCTAACTTGGATGAAGATTTTGTCTTACGTACAGATGCTAGCAGTAAGGGCATGGGTGCATGTTTGCTACAGGAAAAGTCAGGACTTTTACATCCAGTGCAATACGCTAGCAAAAAGTTTTCTGTGGTGCAAGAGAGATACTCGACTATTGAAAGGGAGTGTCTTGCTTTGGTCTGGGGACTGGACAAGTTTGCTAGGTTTTTATCAGGGAGACCTTTTGTTTTGCAAACTGACCACAGACCGTTGACATTTTTGAAAGCGTCAAAATAAAAAAATAATCGCCTGTTAAGATGGGCATTAAGCATTCAAGAGTACTGTTTCACTGTTGAGCCTATCTCTGGGACATCTAATATTTTCGCAGATTTGTTGTCCAGGGAGTAGTGCTATACCATGTGTTTTATGGTTTGCTGATGCTGTATTTTGTATTTGTGATTGATCATTGCTTATTCATTTCTGTCTTGTAAGCTACAGTTAGCTACAAGTTTGAGTGAGTATGGTCTACACAAGATACAAGTCTAAGAATTGTGTATATACATTATTGCTGTATCATTTTGTGGTCAAATTGTCTGTATTTCTCTTACTTGCGTTCATGGGTGAAAATGATTTGGTGTAGTGTCATTGTAAATGACCATTGCAGATTGGCTGCTGTGCATGTTCATGGTCATGTAGATAATTTTGAACCATGATTGGCGATTTTAATGTGTGTCTCATGCTATTGATACACGATGGATTTTTTGAGGTTGTCTTTTGAAAGATCACTGCGTATTTTGATATCTTTGTGTGGGTGCTTACTGTTTCATCTGCATATAGTGCAGTTCTTAATGGTTTCATCTTGCATATTCTGTTGGGTTCGGCAGGAACTGTATGGATCATGCAAGTGTTGTGCTTAAGATGTGGATTATGTATTTTGGAGATATTGAGGTGATCCATGGATAAAAAGTGTTGATTCCTTTGATGAATATACTTTGTGCATTTGATATGTATATATAGTACTTCTGGTTTTGGGTTCCTCTGTGGGTTATCCTTTTGCAAGATTTCTCCGGTGGAAAAATCTTACCCCGGGAGGGGGGTGTCATGTAATGCGGAGCGATATTTCATATGCTACGCGATTACATGAAACAGTACAGATTAAGAAAAAGATTATTTGATTCGTGCGTTACACTATAGGTTAGTCGTGTGACACAAGGGAGCGTACTGGCTGAACGTGGCCCAGGGTTTGAGTGAAATTTTTAACACTGTTCACGCGATTTGAATATAAACAGGCGTTGACCTGTATCGGTGCGCACTCTGGGAATGGAACAGATGATTTAGATGAAGAAGAGGCGGACTGTGCCCAATGATAAAGGCAGAGGCCTAACACATACAGAAGTATGTGAATTGTAGTTGAATGACCGGTACTCAAGCCGTAAGTATCTAATTTTATATGTGAGAATCTAGATGATTCTCCATTTTGTTTTAACGGTTTATTGTCGGAACCGAAACTATGTTTGAAAAATTGAAGAGTTCAAAAATGTTAAAGTGTAATATGACTGCTAACTGGCTGGCAGTGTTTTGAACTCGTGTTTATCCGGTTTGTTATAGCTGGGCGACTCCCCGTGCGGTAGAGGAAAGAAGAGACTGGAGATCGGGCACTAAGGTGGATGGCCGGGGGCTGCGCGCGTTCCCGGGCCAAGCTCCGATCTGCGGGAAGATCCAGGTTGGGCAAGAGTTTGTCGCCGACC
>JADBJO010019033.1:5000-15000 GCA_016801955.1 Conus betulinus | reverse complement strand
ACAGCTACAACGACTACTGACATGTGACTAGTTGTAACAGCACCGTTACAGCTACGACCACACTGACATGTGACTAGTTGTAGCAGCACAGTTACAGCTACAACGACCACTGACATGTGACTAGTTGTAGCAGCATCGTGACAGCTACAATGACCACTGACATGGGACTAGTTGTAGCAGCACCGTGACAGCTACAACGACCACTGACATGTGACTAGTTGTAGCAGCACAGTTACAGCTAAAAACGACCACTGACATGTGACTAGTTGTAGTAGCAGCACCGTTACATCTACAACGACCACTGACATGTGACTAGTTGTAGCAGCACCGTGACAGCTACAACGACCACTGACATGTGACTGGTTGAAGCAGCAGCACCGTGACAGCTACAACGACCACTGACATGTGACTAGTTGTAGCAGCACCGTGACAGCTACAACGACCACTGACGTGTGACTAGTTGTAGCCGCACCGTGACAGCTACAAAGATACTCCAGAGAGCGCAGACTTTTGCCAAGGTCGAAAAAAAAAAAACACGCCCCTTGAGTCAATTAATGAGTGCAAAGAACACCACTGTCCCTGCCTTGGGCAGTCAGAACTGTACGGACTACAGGCATTACTCCCTCTGTATTTTTCTTAACAGGACACACAAACGCAAAATAACAATCTATCCACTATGAGGATGATCCAACATTCCACAAATTCTTCGTTGCTAATTATCATTCCATAACAGGGATTCAAAATTTAGCTTTCTTTCTTTCTTTCTTTTCTTTTTTTGTTTGTTTGTTTGGGTTTCTTTTTTTTTGTTGTGTTGTTGTGTTGTTGTTTTGTTTTGAGGGAGGATGGTCACATATTCTAACAACTTTACTTGTAGTGTATGTTAAAAGTGACTTAGAACAAAAAAGATGTCTTGGTCCGTGTTTCTTAAAGCATATTTTATCAAACCCAAAATGAATGTGTGAATCAAGTTGTAATGCTCGACATAAAAAAGAAAACTAATTCGAAAACCATGCGATATGGCGCAAAAAAAAAAATATATTCTGTATAGAAATTATGGAACATGAAAAAAGAACTGGTTGACATGAACATGGAAAAAAGACCTGGCACGAGTTGGAATGCTTTGGTCATATGCAACAACTGTGGGAGAGAAGAAAGAAGAAAGGGACTGTTTGCTCTGAGTGTGTGTGCATGTGTGTGTGTGTGTGTGTGTGTGTGTGTGTGTGTGTGTGCGTATGTTTGTGCGTGCGTGGTATGTGTGCGCGTGCGTGTGTGTATCTGCTACCTCTACAGAGAGAGAGAGAGAGAGGGAGAGAGAGAGAGAGAGAGAGAGAGAGACACAACAGAGAGAGAGAAACAGACAGAAAAACAGAGACAGACAAAAGGCGACAGACATACAGCAGGCAGGCAGGCTTTCTGTCAACATTTCTATGTTAAACGAGTAAATATGCTTTTCTTGCTGTTAGCTTCTATGCTTGCTGTGGCCAGTTCGCTATGGTCATATGCAAATAGCAGCGGGAGAGATGTGAAAGTGGGACGTTTTAGTCTGTCACACGACCAGATCGATGTTACTTGTCGCTTGCTGTGCCAACGCACTTTCAGTACTCAACAACCTTCTGTATTTTTATTTCTTTAATATTTTTTTTGCTGTCCCATCTTGCATCACGTCCGCACACGTCACAGCAACCAACCCGTCGTCCACAGACAGACTTTCTTATATTTTGCATGCCAACGTGGGCGAACACCTATTTTCTTTTTGTTTTTGTTCTCTGGGTAAGAAAGGACGTCGTCGGGAGGTGACTAATGGTAGGCGACAACGGATAAAAGGAGGCGACAGTGACACGTGTATCACATCGTCTGTGTGGTCTTTGCACGGTGAACCTGACTCCATATTCATCAAGGGCTTCTTTGGGTAAGTTAGCTTTCCTCAACGATCTTTCGCTTTGAATGGAAGGTCGGCAAATAGGCATTTATTTCCCGACCGTCGTGCTTGATACGACAGATTCATCTGTTAGGAACATAATTGATTTTAATGAAAGCTGGACTTGCATCAAAAACAGGTACAGATAGCGGATTGATCAGGGTTTTTTTTTTTTTCAGGGAAACTGGCTATAAATTGGAATCAGTTCTCGAATAGTTTGCATGAGGTTGTTTTGTTTTGCTCGTTTCCACCAAATATTGTAAGAATTGGATATGCACCGATCTTGTATTTTCAACCTAGAAACTAATCGCTTTTGCATGCCAGCTAGTGGTTTGTGATGAAGAAATAGTAGCAGCCAAACACCCAAAAGCTACAATGTAGCTGTTTCATACAGCAATATGCAATGAAATCTGGCGCTGTCTGTTTAACACAAGAACATATGACAGTGCCATGTCACTGGCTTTTAACATATCAGCCTGAAGTGTAACCTTTCATTGTAACTTCTAACAGTGCAGCTTGCAGCAGAATACAGCGTTGGCTGATGTAACACTACATTGTGCAGTAAATGATATTGTTGGCTTTTTGAAATACAAGACACAGTAATAAACATCAACAAAATTTACAGCGTCGTCAAAACCATCACCAGAATGAAACTGACGTGCGTGTTGATCGTCGCCGTGCTGTTGCTGACGGCCTGTCAACTCACTGCAGCTGATAACTCCAGAGGTGAGTTGAAAAACGATTCTCTTTCGGTCTCTCTCTGTCTCTGTCTGTCTGTTTGTCTGTCTGTCTGTCTGTCTGTCTGTCTCTCTCTCTCTCTCTCTCTCTCTCTCTCTCTCTCTCTGGTAGGACTTGGGGGTGGGTAGGTGTTGTCCTCTATGGGAAGGATTTGGAAGTTTTTGCGATTAGAGTTATATTAAGATTCCACCTCCACCCTCTCTCTTCCTTGTGATGGAAGGAGCAGCTCTCCGATACTAGCCATCAAAAGAAATTTTTATTTTTCTCGGGACTGTTGAAAATTGTCAAGAGTGGTTCAGGACTAATTCTCCTTAGGCTTGTGTATTTAAAAGTGCCCGTAGCTCTGAGTGACGAGGCAAGTTCAATGTCACGGTTGCTAAGCCGGACGGCCCTACCACCCCTACCCACGCCTATCACAAGCTAGGTCAGACAACACAGCACACTAACACAGCTTTACAATCTTGCACACTTCTTTATTTCAACATAAACACCATGGCGCCACCACCCAGCAATCACCACTCACGTAATCCACAGCCGCCCACAGGTATCTCACTTCTCTGCTGGCCCACCCTACCCTGCTACAATGACCTGGGGGACCCTAATCTATCCTAGAGCACCAGTTGTGGTGTATCACTGTGACTTAGGGATGCAGCGATAGCCCGCACACATAGTGACTAACTACTAGGGACAAGGACTAACCCAAGGGGCTCTTATTTCTAAGCTACTACCACCCAACCCTCTGCTCCTGATGCACCCTTTTTTTCCCTGACCCCGGGACTGCTACTGCACCAGTCGCCGCCCCTTGCAGGCCAACTCCTCCACAGAAGACCCCGCTCCTCGGCGCTGTCCATGGCCTCACGCGAGAGGACTCCTCCCCGCGATGAACACAATACACACACACACACACACACACACACACACACACACACACACACAGGCAGGCCCCTCTCAACAGGCCCGACTCATGAAGGAACCCCTCCTCCACTGAAGGCTCCGCCAGAACTGAGGGTGAAGGAAGGCCTGGTGCAGCACCCCTCACGTGGCGCCTGAACAGGGACGGTCCTTCCCTCCTGGGAAAGAGACGGGGGCCAGCAACTACCCAATGAGTAGCCTGGGTGGTCTTCCCCTCCCGGGAGAGCACAGGCAACTGGAAGCCGCCGCTCACCTGCCAGCACTCGGCTGCCGACTGCGGTGATCCGGCCCCAGCCTCGGCACGGAAGCAGGATATCTGCTGAAACAACTGTAGGCCACTACTGTAGTGTCGCTACTACCTGAGTAACCAAGGCACATAGCCTACTTGGTATGGCTTTAACTCTCCATTTCCCTGGCTTACTTCCCACTTGGACATGAGGGTGATTCCTTAAATTCCGAATACATCCCCCAACCCGTTACTCGCTTCGGGGCTACTAGACCCATTACCAGCCAGCCTTACCACAGTAGTTAAAGCAATATTCTCCCAGAGCAAATCCACGTTATTACAAATGAAATTAGGTATCACATCCAAATCTCGGAAAAGAAAAAGAAAATAAACCCAAGCGACCCCAACACACACTCCATGAGCCCTCCCTAGGAAATGATAAGTAGTCTAGGAAATGGGCAATTTGACAAGGAGATGTCTTCACACAATAATCAGTAGTAATGAACATCTCTGTACAAAAACTTACTGATTTCCATCTGGGTCAATATTCACACAAGGCAATCGTCTCCCAGCCACAATCCCTCACAATATTGCCCCTCTTTGCATTGTCAAGTATAATCATATACCAAAAAACATGATTCGCTCGCTGAAATTTCCACCCATCACCCCACTCTCACGTCAACTCTTGTCAGTTAACCCAGTTCTTAATCCTTGTTATGTCAACATAACCACAATTCATACAATATTACATGCTGCACGCCATCCGTTCTTTATCCTACCGACTGCTAGCCACTCACCTTAAACTGTACCTCTCCCTTCTTTCTGATTATATGATTCATAATGGGGCTGCCACCACGCAACCTAAGGTATCTTCCCTCCAATCATGTTCTGTCACAAATACGTATATTCCTGTATGTGTGATGACTGTCGCTCTGCAAAAAACTTCCAACCATATGGGCTCGCTGTCCTGTACAAAACACGATCGTCACAATGTGCACACACCTATCATTGCGGCAGTCTCCTTGAAGGGTGTCATAAAATACTTGCCTTCACGCGCATATCGCTCTCTCAACAAAAGCTGTGCGCGTGTTCACACTCACGTCAAAGATACAGTCTGTACGCGCACGACACTCGCGTCGAGAACCATGACTCGAACGAAGAGAAAAGACACCAACATAACTTGGATGGTCACGACCGTACCCGGTATAAACCACTCACCCAGAAATCGGCCTTGACCCTACTGCACAGTTAACCGATTTTAATGCTGTGCAGGGCAACTCCGAAATCGTCACTCGACTTTAACGTATTACTACTATTTACAACTGAAAATTGAGCACAGTCATCACACCTCCCAGCTGCACCCAAATCATGTTATGGTCCTCAGCCAAATGCAACTACTCATATTACTATCTTCTTGAAACAACTGAAATCAACATGAGCTAGCCACAATCGATATCGTGCCTCACCGTCCATCAATGGTTATTATATTGACCCCAAGTTGTCTAGCCAAACTGCCCCGTGACAATCGAATTCAGGAACCGCTACGTGCACTACTTACAAGATAGAAAGGTGACAACACAAACCGGCTGACAACAAATTACATCCACGAAACCAAGACATCATACCAGCCAATCAGATTATGCAACGAACACAATACCAACTAATCACAACTTGAGACAACCACAGTACAACTCGACCAAAATGCAAGACAACACGACGAACCACAACACCATGAACATAACAGATCACCAGCCTGAACCGAGAGACGATCAACCACACCCAGTTCTGCAGCTGGCTGGAAGTGGCTGCACACAAGGACGACACATAACTCGGCACAGGCCAAGGGCACACCAGACCTGATGAGGACCTGGCCCTAACTATGACTCAAAGCCACACTCAGCACGAACGGCGCTCCCGCCGCATCTACAAGGAGCACGTCCACTCCGATAAACACCAGGGACCGAAGTAAAGCTACCCCAACGCATCCCGCCCTGGTTGGAATCAAGTGAGCTTCACTCACAACACAAAGCAACCATTGGTCAGAACAGTGCATCCCTCCGCAGAGCTCACACACCCGACCAACGGACTAGTTGTTGCTCGTGCAACAACACGACAATTTACAACAACAACAACTCACTGCCTTGACAACACAACAACCGCCGATATCCTGCCCCGGCTTCTCTCGTATAGAACCAAAGCAACAAAAGGTAACGGTCGGAAATGAAACCACCCACCCCACTTCCACTCCTTCAATAAGTGAAGACTGGAAGGCAAGAATACTGTATGTCCTACATTCCCCCGCCCCCCCCCCCCCCCCCCCCCTAGCCTAACCTTCCTTCCTACCTAACCTCGAGGAACTTAGCCTAATCTCCACCTAACTAAAAGCCCAACTCTACCCATACGCACGCACACACACACACACACACGCGCGTGCGCCCTTGCACACACACACGCACACGCTCTCTATTCTGAGCTACCACTCTGAACACATGGACGTGCTGGTTCAGTACCGCCGATCGGTGACATACACCCGTGCCTAATTTTAACTACAGGTTAAAACCCACAACAACTTCTCTCTTGATCAGCGGTTACCCACACCCCACACACCCCGTCACTCACTCTGCCCTGCTGTTACTTTTGATGCACACCAAAAAACTACCATCCCAACAACATCATTTTACATACATTAACAACCACATGTTACATTAATCACCTGGTCTAACTCTGCCTCACATGATCTTAACGCAGCACTTACAGGCAGCCGTTACACTCCGCACTACTCATAAATTCCATAAGTGAGGCTGCTCTTTTTACACACGTGCTACAATTTGAATTTACAGGTTCCATGCACCCCCCCCCTCTCTCTCACTGCCTGCACCGTAAACTGGAATGGCTGCAGCTGCAGTGCCCACCTTGTGGTCCTCCCACTAGCAAAACTTCATCTTTTTTAAGTATTGGAGTGGGGAATGACCTGTCTGGACAATAAAAGGAGTCCCATACGAATACGCTTGGAACTTTTGTATTCACCACACCAATGCCAAACACTCCTTCTCTTCTGCCCTGCAGGGCTTAATTTCCTGCTGGCACATGCTAAACGGCGCATCTCCTCAGGGTACTGCTGACACAGCATAGCTCCCACTTCCACTTCTGATGCATTAGTCTGGAGCACAATGTCAACCAAGGCACCGGCAAATTACATACAGGAGGTTGGCAGAAATGCTGATCCAAGGCTTGGAACGCACGTTCGCATTCGTCGTCCCATTTCACTTGCCTGACTGTTCCCTTAGTGAGATCAGTAAGGGGCTTGGCAATGTCAGCAAACTGGGGCACAAATTTCATGTAGCACCCCACTAGTCCCAGGAATTCCCGCACTTGCCGTTTGGTCTCGGGCCTAGGCGCATCCATAATGCGGGTCATTTTCTCCTGCTCAGGCCATATATTTCCTGCACCTATCCTGTGCCCCAAGTAGGTGATTTCCCTTCCCCCCAGCCCACACTTTGAAGGTCGGACTGACAAGGAACATTCCTTAAGTCTCTGGAACACACACCTGAGAACCCCTATATGGCTGTCCTGGTCAGTTGTGGCCACCAGGATGTCATCATGAAATTATCGACATCTGAGCTCTCAAGTGGCTGCAATAGTTTCCTCATCATGCGCGTGAATACCGCCCCTGAAGTACAAGTCCAAAATGGCATAACCTTCCACTGGAATTGTCCTTCTGGTGTAGCAAAAGCAGTCTTTCGCGCGGTCCTCTCTGCTCATCGGGATCTGCCAATACCTTTAGCGAGGTCGATCTTGCTGAACACCTTCTTCTCTCTCAGTTTGGCGAACAGGTATTCAATATCCGGCATGGGTTCAGCATCAAACTGCATGATGCGGTTCAACCTCCTGAAGACAACGCAAAACCTGATTTTCCCATCTTTCTTCTTGACCAGTACGATGGGTGTGCAGTATGGCGATGTCGATGGCTCAATTGCATCCATCCTGATCATGGCCTTGACCTCCTCCCTAACCGTCTCTCATTGCGCAAAAGGCACTGGGTATGGCTTCGACCTGATAGGGATGTTTGACGTCAACTTGATGCTGCACGTTTCTAGGTTTGTGCATGAGGGCACATCAGTCAGTACCCTCTTTGAACTCGGCCACTAACTCATGCAACTTTCTAGCAAAGCGCTGGTCTTCAGTAAGTATCACCACATCTTCAGGGCCTTCTGTGGCCTCAAGGGAATGGTAGGAATGCCCTTGCTCAACAAGGGAGTTACTGTTTCCTCCTTGGGCTCCTCTGATGCAAAACCGCAGCTACCGAGGCTGTTGGAGGACTGCAGTACGTTCGATCAACGACTTCAGTGGGTTCGCAGGGAAAATCTTCGTCTTCCTCCCTACTGCTACACGGTAATCTGCTTCACCCACTCTCTCTAGTACTGTATAGGGACCTCTCCATGTCAGTTCCAATATGTTCTGCTTGGTCGGCAGAACTACTAGCACTCTGGACCCCACAGCTATCTCCCTGGGTTTCGCCCTGAAGTCAAAATGTCGCTTGTACCTGTAAGCTGCCCTTGCCAAGTTTTCCTTTGCCAGCTCGCACGTCTCAGCTATCTTGTTCCTCAGGTTGACGACGTATTCTGCCTCTGTACGGAGCTCTTGCCTTTCCGGTTGCAACCACAGATCTCTCATGTCTGCATCGGCCCGCGCCTGGCGTCCGTACAGCAGCTCAAAATGGGAAAAAACGGTACTCTCTTGTGGGACCTCACGGTATGCAAACAGCAGCAGTGCTGGTATCCACCGATCCCATTTACCTGGCTTCTCCTGCGCAGCATACGCTTCAGAGTACTGTTGAAGCGGTCAAACCAATCCATTACACTGCACATGGTATGGTGTGGTAGTCAGACCTCGAATGGCTAGTAGTCGGTAGACCTCCTGCATGATCTGACCAGTAGACTGGGTCCCTCTATCAGTCAGCACCGACCCAGGGACTCCTGTTCGCGTCCACATGTTGAAAGCTTCCTCTGCCACCCGACTCACTCGTGAGCTGACGAAAAGGCGGGTGACACTTTGTCACGGCCCTCGTTTAGCCTGTCTGAAATGGGAGATCCTACCAAGGGATTCTACAACGTTGTGCTTAGGCCAGTCAGCAACGTATTGATACTCCTGTCAGCAGAGCCTAAGGGATCAGTGGATCTCGCAAGCCCTCCGATAATAGCAAGATCGCGACCCCAGGAGGGGCGTGATGTGATACAGGTGATGCCCAGACTGAAATGATGTGGTTGTAGCAGAAGTAAACGCACAGAGTGTAATGATGTGGTGTAGCAGAAGTAACGCACAGAGTGTAATGATGTGGTGTAGCAGAAGTAACGCACAGAGTGTAATGATGTGGTGTAGCAGAAGTAAGGCACAGAGTGTAATGATGTGGTGTAGCAGAAGTAACGCACAGAGTGTAATGATGTGGTGTAGCAGAAGTAACGCACAGAGTGTAATGATGTGGTGTAGCAGAAGTAAAGCACAGAGTGTAATGATGTGGTGTAGCAAAAGTAACGCACAGAGTGTAATAATGTGGTGTAGCAAAAGTAACGCGCAGAGTGTAATGTGGTGTGAGAAAGGTAATGGATAGGGTGAATGCAATTATGTGAAAGAGCTAATGCATAATTATGGTGTAATGATATAATATGACAGAAGTAATGTACACAGTACTATGATGTGATGTGACAGATAAGCAGGAGGATCCTGTAGTGAGGTCGAGTGATGAGGTGCAGAGATCCGAGGACATCAAGTAAGTAATAATGTCTACATGTAATCATTCACATACATACACTCTTTCTATCTAGCGATCTGTCCCTGACTGCCTGTCTGCCTGACTGTCCGTCTGTCTGTCGGTCTGTCTGTCTGACTGTCCGTCTGTCTGTCTGTCTGTCTGTCTGTCTGCCTGTCTGACTGCCTGCCAGTGTGTGTGTGTGTGTGTGTGTGGGTATGTGTGCGCGCGCGCGCGCGCGCGCGCGCGTGCATGCGTGCATACATGCATGCCCATTTTCCTCTAAGTACTTACTACTACTACTACTACTACTACTACTACTACTACTACTACTCTATCATCATCATCATCATTATCATCATCATCATATTGTTTTAGTAGTAGTCCAGCGTAGCAGTCGTAATCGTAGATGCTTGTTATTTATTTATTCGTTGTTCTAATTCAAGGCGTACGTTTTATT
>JADBJO010019032.1:0-34106 GCA_016801955.1 Conus betulinus | reverse complement strand
TGGAAAGCTGGATATGAATTGTGTGAACAATACTGTCGTTATTCACATTTCCTTCTTAGAGTGGATATGAATCGTGTAAATGGATATGAAATCGTGTAAACAATACTGTCGTTATTCACATTTCCTTCTTAAGTTAGAGTGGATATGAATCGTGTAAACAATACTATCGTTATTCACAATTCCTTCTTAAATTGAGTGCTACTAAATGTGGGCTGCTTTATTCTATACCCCAACATTGTACATATGAAATATCATACACCAATTCCTCATCCATAGAAATATACATTTTGCATGTAGTTGATCTGTATATAGGTTCAACTGTCTGTTTTGCATTATTGCCGTTTTGAAAGCACACATATTATGTTACAAAGAAAAAAAAAACTTGTACCTTAACTATGTATGTGTTTTCATGTCTTGTGCATGAAAACAAAATATTAAAACGAAAAAAAAATGTGAATTCTTGGATCAAACTCTTGGAAAGTAAGACACTCAACAGAGAAATTAATATCAACAAGTAAAGCAGCACTCACTTTTTCTCTCTTTTCTTTCTGCGTATGCAGGATGATACTCATGTGGATACTGCCTGTATAGACGAGAAGTAGTGTTTTTGTGTGTATGACCGTTTTTTCATCCCGCCAGAGTTATTTGTTTTGCTGCTGTTCTATTGGTTTTGTTATTTATGATTACTTTTGTTGCTTTGTTGTATAAATAATACGTCAGGCTTTATCATTTATAATACATAGATATAATCTGCAATCTTAGTAGTAATACGTATGCGTGTTTGCATTTCATGTCCATTACATGATTGAATGAGCATATCAAACCGAGATGGAAATGACTTTCTATGTATTCTGTCGTTTCATGTGGCAGGAGAGTTAGGCTTCTTATTGCTAATGTTTGTGAGATGGATATCTTGTTACTAAAATAAACTTGCAAAGATATTCCCGCCACTCCGGATTGCCTTGCTTCAGTGAAAAGATGGGCAAACCAGGCATTTAATATGACTATAACATGACATTATGTGAAAAAGAAAGCAAGAAAAATTAATATGGATTTGCACATTTTGTCTTTACTCATAGTTTGCAATTATTGTTTGTAAAAAGCAATCAGGCTTCTCAACACTTCTTATTTTACTCCATGTGATATAGTGGATGTACGTTTAGCTGAAAAAACGGTTTAGCGAAACTAATGGAAAGCAATTTTCATTTCCCGGCCAAAGCTCTTCTTTGGAAGACTTTTTTTTTAACTGATAAGGCAAACGACGGATAAGCGAAACCTCGGATACCTGAAACTTATCTCGAATCCCGTAGGCAATGTCCACGACGGATATGCGAAAGTTTTGTGAGAAATCATGGCTGCACGCACTGGGACGTCTGTGGCTGCACATGGTTTTCTTCTCTTCAGTCTCTGGTAAAGTACAACCTGTAACGAAGCCGCCGAGCCCTGACGTCATTAAGGTATGCGCACGGCGTGCACGCGCGCGCACACACACACTAATATACACATACACACGCAAGCACAGATACTTGTGGACACACTCACAGTACACAGAATGTAAAAAAGCGGGGAAAAAACGAAATAAAGAGTACGATTTGACAGCTTTTTTTACATTCAAAAAGTGCAAGTCGCCTGAATAATATTTCGGACTGGAAGCGACTCATTTTATGGGGTAGACTTTTTTCTTATGGCACCGAAATAAAAAATGATTTAGATCTAGCTCTGCTTGATAGGAATGCGTAAAAAAGTGTGTAGTTTGTCAAAGTTTTTTCCCCACCATGGCGACGAAGCGAAAACTGAAGGCGCTTTCACTGGTGGAGAAGGTCCGACTTACCAACGCGGTGGAAGCCAATCCTAAAAAGAAAAGGAAAACTTGCAGAGGAATTTGGCATTCCGTCGTCAACCTTAACTAACATTCTGAAGGATAAAGAGAAATACAATGCTGCCTTCAACAGCACTACAAAAAAAATCAACAAAGACTCGCCTGCGTCAACCAATGACTTGCGGCTATCGGGAGAACGTCAGCCAGGCACCGATTGGTTGTACCTGTGACCTATGAATAATCTGTTCTTGTACTAGTGGGACAGAAAAAAGCGAATGCAAACCTCTTGCGTCGGGTGACAGAGATCGATCCTATAAACAACGAAGATCGTCAACTTCAAGATACAGGTTGAAAAAATACAGTACTAGTGGGACAGAAAAACCGAACAGGCTGAAAAAATACAGTACTGGTGGGACAGAAAAAGCGAATGCAAACCTCTTGCGTCGGCTGCTTCATAACGAGCGGGAAGGAACCAGAAATCGGATTAGATTATTCATAGGTCACAGAATTGGAAATGAAATGAGGCAGGGAACAGTAAACAACAAAACAGTAAACACGTGGGGTAGTTTTTGCTCCCATAAGGAAACCTAACACAGAGTAACTTTTATTCAAGACTAGCACAGCCTTTTAAACTTGAATAAAGTCAGACAAATACAAAGACGAACAATCTAATAGTGGGGGGAACAAGCGCAGGCCAGCAACTAAATTGTCTTCATAGTAATGACTTGGCAAAGCTTTGGACTTACAGAGGGGGAGGGGGGGGGGGGGAGGAGGTTGAAGATGTAAAAACTGGGAACTTGAAATTAAGAAAATCTATCAGATATGAAAACTCCTCACTGGCTGCATAAGGGAACCATCGCAATCCCTTTTAGAGGCATATATATTTGTTGCCTGCTCCGAGGCCTTTCGCCCGCTGGGTCGGAATCATCAGGGAGACACGGCTGGTTGTATCTGCGCTCCTGGCGTCAAATAGAGACACACCACAGTCCATAATACCATGGTGTTCTCACCACCAAGGGTGCAAAAAAGAGAATCCAATAGCACCCCCGAAGCAGCCAGCGAAGAGTAGTAAAGGAAACCAAACGAAAGTGTGGGGAGGAAAAAAAGTTGCTGAAAAAACTACAGATATTATGCTGTGCCAGTCTTGAATAAAAGTTACTCTGTGTTAGGTTTCCTTATGGGAGCAAAAACTACCCCACTTGTTTACTTTCATTTCCAATTTCGTTTTGATTAAATCGAGGTATTTGTATTTGTTTTTGTCTGTCTTTGTGTTTGTCTTTTGATCTCCCTTGCATCCTTGGGTGGATCCTCAAGCGTAGGCTCAAAGATTGCCCCCTACATTTTATACTATTTGCATAATATCTGTAGTTTTTCAGCAACTTTTTTTTCCTCCCCACACTTTCGTTTGGTTTCCTTTACTACTCTTCGCTGGCTGCTTCGGGGTGCTATTGGATTCTTTTTTGCACCCTTGGGTGTGAGAACACCACGGTATTATGGACTGTGGTTTCAAATCTGATAGATTTTCTTGATTTCAAGTTCCCAGTTTTTACATCCTTCAACCCCCCCCCCCCCCCCCCCCCCCCCCCCCCCCCCTTCTGTAAGTCCAAAGTTTTGCCAAGTCATTACTATGAAGACACATTTAGTTGTTGGCCTGCGCTTGTTTTTCCCCCACTATTAGATTGTTTGTCTTTGTATTTGTCTGACTTTATTCAAGTTTAAAAGGCTGTGCCAGTCTTGAATAAAGTTACTCTGTGTTAGATTTTCTTATGGGAGCAAAAACTACCCCACTTGTTTACTGTTCATAGGTCACAGGTTCAACCAATCGGTACCTAGCTAACGTTCCCCCGATAGCCGCAAGTCAACCAATGTGCATGGTCTGTTTTGTTTATTTACATTTCTACTCTGTAAGTGGAAAGGATGGTGTGTGTGGACGAAGTCTGCCTATATGAATCACATGCGAGTCATATATCCACCAACCCCTCCTGTTGCGTGCAGCCTTCATACAGAAGTGGAGACGAGGCAGAAATGGAATAGACTCACAGATAAGATGAGCCCAGACACCCGTTAACTTCCATAACAGATTTAATCACGTGACTTTAGCATACAGAGCTATCTGCCAATTTGTAGACCACGTAACATCTTCCCCATTCTGGGAAGTTCTGCACATTAGGAATGTGAACTTAACTGAACTTTGATTGAATACATGTAATTTGTCAAATTCAAATTCGCTGTTCAAATATTATAAATAATAAAACTCAAACATTGTCTTTTCTTTCTTTCTTTCTTTTTTTTTTTTTTCTTTGAACACTATAGTTTGTGTCTCAGTGTGTTCGCTATCTTTGACTACTGTCAATGATTGTAAATGATTGTTTGTTTGTGTGTTGATTTTTGCCAGTCAGTGAATCACAGGTCCAGTATCTTTCTAGGCTTCACTGGTCTGCCTGATCTTGTGATGATGGTTCTGGTTGGCTCCCCTGGTGAGTCTGGACTGGCTGTAGGCATCTTCTGGTTGTGATCCTGATGGATGCTGCCGATGGACTGCTGGGTTCCTGGATCACTGGATCTGGTAGAGCTGGTGTGACTGGTTGTCGTCCCTCGTCTTGACGTCCGTTTTGCTGCCTTCTTGGGCTGTCAGCACTGGGTGGGTATGTCAGCATTGGTGGGGTATGGGCAGGAAGGTTGGGTTTGGGGAGATTGGATTGTTGTAGGGACTTGTGGTGTAAGAGTGGGGTGGGGAACTGAGCGAAGGAAAACACGATTGCGTCTGTACAATCGTCCGTCACCAGTTTGTACGTCATAGGTCCTGCCGGCCCTCCTGTTGACGACTATGACGTTCTTCCAGATGGTTGTGGACTTGTCAATCAGTTGGATCTTGACTATGTCACCACAGTCTAGTGGTTTGAGATCTTTCCGTTGACTGTACCTCTCGGCTGTATTTTGACGTTTGTTTTCGAGACGTTCTTTCTTTGGCTGGTGTAGTCTCCAGCAACAGGCTTCAACAAATTAAATGTGGTGGGAAGTGCTGTCTTTGCTCGTCTGCCCATGAGGCGTTGCATTGGGCATGATGTTAGTCCCTCTTCTGTGTGTTCCTGAGGTTCAGGAGACCTAGATATGGATCTTCCTTTGCATATAGGCATTTCTTCATCATATTTTTGGCCACTTTAACGGCAGCTTCAGCGGCTCCGTTAGCTTGGCTGTGTCCGGGGATGGAAGTGACATGCCGGAAACCCCAACTGTTGGCGAAAGCCTTGAACTGTTGTGAAGCAAATTGAGGACCACTGTCACTTATGACCGTGTCCGGTATGCCATGGCGGGCAAAGTGTTGTTTCATTTTGCTGAGAACTGCTTCTGCTGTGGTTTTCCAGTAGATAGTCCAGTTCAAAGAAATGACTGAAGTAGTCTACAGTAATGAAGTAGTGTCGACCTTGGATTGTGAAGATATCTGTCCCCACCTTTTCTCAAGGGCGGTCTGGAACCTCGTGCATGTAGAGAGTCTCTGCTGGTTGTTTGCACTGTGAGAAGTGCACACATCACATGCCTCAACGAAATGACGAATTTCTGCTGACATCCTGGGCCAGAAGATGAGCTGTCGTGCTCTCCGTACACATGAATTGATGCCCGAGTGTCCTGCATGAACCTTTTCCTTCATTTCTTGTCTCATAGCTTGTAGTATGACGACTCTTTCTCCCCTGAGGACAATCCCATCTTGTACGATGAGTTCATCTCTGCAGTCGAAGTAAGCTGTGATAGTGGGTGGGCATTCCTGTCTTGATGAAGGCCAACCTGTGAGAATCACATCTTTGAGTTGAGTCAGGGTATTGTCTTCTGCTGTTCGCCGCTTGATCTCATCAAGGCGTTGTGGCGTGAAAGGTGATAGTGTCAGCGAATTGATAGATTCCGACTCTGTTATCTGTTCCTGTAGAAATTAGTGCTCGTGACAGGCGTCTGCCACAGGTATCTGCTTGCCTGGTTGGTACTCCAATGTGAGTCATATGTTTGTGTCCTCAAAAGCATGGACTGTAGGCGCATTGGTGCTTTCGACAATGGTTTCTTGCAGATTGAGACGAGTGGTTTGTGATCTGTAACCACTTGTATTTGTCGGCCGTAAGTGTAGTGGTGAAACTTCTGGAGTCCAAAGAGCAGAGCAAGCATCTCCTTTTCTATTTGTGCGTAGTTCCTCTCTGTGGGAGAGAGGGTTCTGCTTGCAAAAGCAATTGGTCTGTTATCTTGCATGAGTACGGACCCGAGGCCATATTCACTTGCATCATTGGTGAGTATGAGGTTTTCACTGGGTTTGTAGAAGGCCAGAGTGGGGCTGTTCATGATCTTGGTTTTCACTGCTTTGAAGGCATGTTCTTGAGAAGATGTCCATATCCACTGTACATCTTTCTTGAGTAGGTTTTGAAGAGGGTGTAAATCCTCTGTAAGGTGTGTCAAGTACCGTGAGAGGTAATTAACCATGCCCAGAAATCGTCTGAGTTCCTCCAAGTTCTTTGGCGCTGGGTAGTCTCTGATGGCTTTCACCTTTTCAGGGTCTGTTTGTAAACCATTCTTGGTGATTTTGTGTCCCATGAATGTGATGTTGTCAGAGCGTAGGGATAATTTCTCCTTGTTGAGCTTGATCTGTTTTTCCCGACATCTCTGTAGAAAAGCCTGGTAGTGTCTGTCATGTGTTTCTGTTGTTTTCCCCGTGGATGATGACATCATCAGTAATGCATTCAACATCTGGTAGTCCATGAAGCGCTTCCATCAGTTTCTTCTGAAATATTTCTGATATGAAACTGAAGTACCAAAGGGTAGTCTTAGTCAGCGGTATCTGCCAAAACATGTCTGAAAAGTGGTCAGGAAGCTCGACTCTTCATCAAGCTGAACGTGCCAGAATCCCGCTGATAGATCCGCCTTGGAAAACACCGTGGATTTGCTGAGATCATGAAGTATATCTTTTAGAACTAGTAGGGTGTATCGTTCTCGTCTCAAAGCTTTGTTTAGCTTCGGAGGATCGATGCAGATTCGTAGTTTCCCTTGTTTTTTTCTTTGTGACAACTATTTGACTGACCCATGGTGTAGGTTTACTCACTGGTTTGATCACTCATCTTCAACCATCTTGTCAAGTTCAGCTTTAAGCTGAGGCCTGAGAGAAGTTGGTGTGCGCCTGTCAGGCATGATGACTGGTTTTGCTTGTGTGTCTATTTCAAGATGTTTTAGGCCAGGTAGTTTTCCAAGTGATCCGTCAAAAACATCTGCATATTCATCTTCTGGTGATGCAGAATGAAGTTGTGCTACACGGATGAAATTGTCCTTTTCTATGTTGATCAAACCCATATCCTGTGAAGTTTGCAGACCAAGTAATGGAGTAAGTTGCCCTCAAACACAATGAAATCCACTGTGTATTGTTTCTTGTTCTTCGGATTGGTTATTGATTCTTTGTTTTGCCAACAGGTTTGAGCTGAGTATGATTCCACATTTTCATTACCTTCTCGGTTGGTACTATGTGACTAGCAAACTTTGCCGGCAGCATGTTCACAGATGATCCAGTGTCTATCTGAAATGTTATTTCTTGTCCTTGTACCAACATAGCACACTTCACGTCTTTGTTGGACTGAACAACACTGTTGATCCAGTCCTCACTGTCCATGTGTCTTGCTCCTAGTTCTGTTTCTTCCTGTACCTGGTTCACACCTCGCTGTGTGTCCCTCTTGTTTCCAGCAACTGTGCATTTGCGGCTGAAGTGATTTTTTCCTGAACAACGAAAGCATGTTTTCCCATAAGCTGGGCATTCTTCTTACGTAGCTTATGTCTTGTGCACACAATTTACACTCCCTGACTCCGAGCGTGTGTCTACCTTCATTTTGTGAACAGCAGCTTCTGTGTTTTCCGTATAGTTCATAGCTTTGCCATGTGCCATAGCATTTTCAGCTGTTCTGCAGATGTCTACACATTTCTCCAGATGAAGATTCCTCACTTTCAGAAGTTCGGTTTGTGTGTTGGGGTCCCGGATTCCAAGCACAATCCAGTCTCGAATCATAGAGTCCATACAATTTGGGCAAAAACTCACATGTCTTGCTGAGACTCTTATTGTGGAGTAGAACCTTTCAAACGATTCTCCTTCTTCTTGTTGCCTCTGATTGAATACGAAACGTTCATATGTAACGTTGACTTGACCTACAGCAAATTCTTCAAATCTGTCCATTATCTGTTGTACTGTATGTAGGAGTGTCACTGTCAAAATGAAAACCGTTGTACACTCGAAGTGCTTCGTCAGAAAGGCTATGCAGAAACATAGCAGTTTGATACTCTTCTTTTTGTTTGTCTAGCTGTGCAAGATGTGCGTACGTTTTGTATCTCTGCTTGAACAATTTCCAGTTTTCGGCTGGATTGGAACCTAGTACAAAAGGTTTGGGGGCTTTGATGCTCCGAATTGGCGACACATGTGTCTCATCGTCCGTATCTCCCATGATGATGGTCGTTCACTATGATAAGTATGGTGAAAGTCTAGATCTGCGGCCGCTAGTGTCAGTCCTTATTTAAGGGACAGTTATTCAATTAATAACTAGTTTTTCTAGAGAGTTAAACACGTGGATGTAAACCACCCCACCGCTGCCACCATGTTGCGTGCAGCCTTCATACAGAAGTGGAGACGAGGCAGAAAATGGAATAGACTCACAGGATAAGATGAGCCCAGACACCCGTTAACTTCCATAACAGATTTAATCACGTGACTTTTGCATACAGAGCTATCTGCCAATTTGTAGACCACGTAACACCTCCCAACACACACACACACACACACACACACACTTACTCACACGACAGAGAGGGGAGAGGTGGGGGAGGGGGCAGTAAGCATATACAGAGACAAAGAAAAAAAGACATAGAGAGAAGAGGGGGGGGGGGGGGGGGGGGGAGGTTAGGTTAGAGGGGAAGAGAGAATGTGTCGGCTTGGGGCCGGGGATGGATGCAGGATCTAACCTTAAAGCTATTTAACATTATTGACCTCAGGAGGTTTACTCTATGTATTCGATGTTTCATTAGCACAGTTTGGATTTGAAGGTTTGCTTACTTTATGAATTATTCCAGGATATTGACCAGGCTCTACTGGACTGGTTCAGCAGATCCAGATTAGCGAATGTACCGGTGACCGGTCTACTGCTAAAGCAGAAAGCCGACAAAATCGCTGTGAAGCTTGATCATGCCAACTAGGGATGCAACAATGGGTGACTCACGAGATTTAAAGCACGCCATGACATCGTTTTCAAAACGATGCATGGAGAAAGCAACAGCGTGGATCAAGTTAGCGCGAACCACTGGATTCAAAACATCCTCCAGCCTACGCTCCATCGATACACCAAAACGGATGTTTTCAGTGTGGATGAAAGTGGTCTGTATTGGAAAATGCTCCCAGAAAATGCAAAGAAAGAATTACCTTTCTGCTTTGCTGCAATATGGATGGCTCAGAAAAACTACCTGTTTCCGCTGTGGGCAAGTTTAAGAAGCCACGATGCTTTTTTCTGGCATCTCTTCTTTGCCAGTGCAGTATGACGCCAATGAAAAGGCTTGGATGACGTCTGCTCTTTCCAATCATAGCTGACTGAATTTGACAAGAAAATGTATGCCCAAAACAGAAGGGTTCTTCTCGTTCTGGACAACTGCTCTTCACATGACAAAAACCAAACTGCAGCTGAAAACGACTGAGCTGTCGTTTTTACCACAAAACGCGACAGCAACACTGCAACCTGTCGATCAGGGCATAATCAAGAATGTCAAAATGCATTACAGAACAGCCTTCTTTTTTGAGTACGTGGAACACATTGATGCAGGCCTGCCAAAGGAAGAGTTCAAGGTAGGAAAATATTCTGGAAGCTCTCACACTGCTGAAGTAAGCATGGGAACGTGTGACTCCAAAAATCATCATCAACTGCTTCAGGAAGGCTGGTTTTGAAGTGCCTGCTCAGTTAAGTAGCAGTCCGGATGACATCTGCCAAGAAGAACAAACGTTTCCAGTTGAGCCACTGCTGTCCTGCCTGTACAGAGAGTGGAACATCACTGCGGGGGACTTCATCAATGTCGATGCTGATGTTGCTACATCTGCCGCTCGTGACCCAACAACATTTGGCTCACAGTCATAAGCCACGTCAGCTTCTCAACACAGTGGATCTGATGACGATGATCTTAATGAAGATGACACACTTGATGACAACAGGGAGCCAGCAAAAAAAGGTAACACGGGAAGATGTACTTGGGTGCCTGCAGACACTGAACCTGTATTGCATGCAGACAGGGTCAGCTGCTGACAGTCTTCTGAAGCCCATCTCTGCATTGACCTCAGCCGTCAACACTCACCTGATTCAAGGTACACATAAAACTCAAAGCACACGGCTTCAGTTTTTCATGGGAAACAGAGGAGTCTGAATGCACAGAGAGCAACGGTGGCAATAGTGGCAAGTGGACAAGCAGAAAAAAAAAACGAAGAAAATCAGGAAGCAGACTCAGCTACGGCAGAGAGATGTTGCAGAGACACGTAACAGACTAAGAGAAATACAGAAGACGATGATCTGAAGAGGAAAAGGGTGCAAGATTTCAAGATGATCAAGAATGGAAAGAGGAGGATCTCACTTCCTGTCAAAAGATTGACTATCAGAGTGATGATGATGAGGACGAAAACATGGACTTCAGTGAAGGCACAAAGGAAAGCGGATATGAAACAGGGCAGACAGACCAAGGATGAGGGGATGGGGGAAAAAGATAAAAGAGAAAAACGTAAAGGAAGAGAAGGATGGATCGGATATGGGTTGTCAAAGGCAAAAGACAATGGGTGCAGATAAGGTCAAGGATGATACTATTCTTGGAAAGAAGAAATAAGAGAGAGAGGAGACAAAAATAATGTTGAAGGAGAAGGAGACTTTTGATGTTAAGATCGATGCATACGAAGAAGCGTCTGAAGAAATGTTTGTTCCGACCAACGAAACTTGGAGGAACAAAACATGCAAAACCTTAGGACTGCCCACACCACATTTGCTGCCTGAAAGAACCCTGCAACGGAACTGCCTGTACAGAGCTTTGAGTGCAGATATGTGTAGCACTCAAAATGCCCACAAACTGATTCGTGAAAAAAAAAAAAAAAAATGATTTCATGTTAAAACATGCCAACACTTTTTGCAGACACATTGGGAAAGATCTGGGAGAATACCTAAATGAAAGAGGTTCACCTCTGTACATGAAAACATGGGGAACTGAGACTGAGATCCCTGCAGCTGCCACCCTCATGCAAACAACCATTGTCTTCACAGTGTGCTCGCCGACCTCTAGGAAGTGGCTGGCATACAATCCTCTCTTCCCTGTACCTGGTACGGCGGAAAGCCAGGAGAGGATTTACCTACGCAACCTCTGCGTTTAATGATAGGTACGTGTCTCTGTTACAGATTAACAAACGTCGGTTGATCATTTCAGTTTGGCAATGGTAACTTCGGTTAAGCTAAAGTGGGATCTAAAAACATTTTGCTGAAACGTTGCAACGGATAAGCGAAACTGACGGATACCTGAAAGTCAAAAATTTGTCTCTCCCTGGCACTTTCGCTTAACCGTTTTTGACTGTACCTTCATTCTGTTTATTCTTTACATTTGTTTCCCTCTGATGAAGCAAAATGAAATTCATCTCCCCTGGCAAAATCAATGAAGAGAACTCTAATATGAAAATTATATGTCTGTCTGTCTGGTCACTGAAAAATCATACTTCTTCACACTTGTCTGTTAAATACAGTTGAAATTATGTATGTCTGTCTGGTCACTGGAAAATCATACTTTTTCACACTTGTCTGTTAAGGTCCCCGGTTTTTCGGTGGGGAAATCGCTTTGAAATGCGTTGAAGCATTTCTGCTGGGCATTTATTGAAACAAACAGAAACTTTGTATATGTTAACACACATTTTCAAGTCACGTTCGTGGAGGTGAAGCAGATGTACACTTTAATCCGTAAAACATTTTTCAAGCGGCAGAATTTTCGCCTTCGTTGTTACTGCCATGGTATCTCGCCTCGCGCGAGGTTCGTTGGCCTCAAAAGTTACCGCTCTTAGTTGTGACGTATCTTACAGGATATTCGCGTTCCACGTGTTATATTTCTAAATTCAACTCTCCTACCCCATCATACCGTCGAATATGGAGCCATATCAAGACGAATCACTTCTGTCGGCTATGGGTGCTGCAGCAGAAGGGGTTGACTGATCGTCTGACTCGCAGGGTGAACGCGAGTTTGCTCCCAATCCAGCTGTAGCAGACGACAGTGAAAGGTAAAACAGGGAACTCTGCCTTCGATACCAGCAGTATTTTAGGATTTGCACTGTATACATGCTAATTGTTAGCATTATGTTTCTTAGTCAGAATATACAAACGGCACATTCCGACATTGTGATTGCGAGTAGGGCTGCAGGTGTTTTTTGTGAGTAGGGCTGCAGTTGATTTTTGACCAAACTGGACCCCAAATGGTGTGTTCATTTTATGGCAGTGTGCTTCCAAGTAGGCATATGTAATGGATTTAGGATGATGCTGACTGAGAGAGAGTTGTCAATACGCAACTGATAATACTGTTGCTTGCAAAGGCACATTTTGGCACATATATGATATCAAACTTGTCAAATAATGAATCAAATCCTGAACAGCTAATGGAATAAGGTTGTTAAGAAACTATAAAGTTAGACCATTACCCTAAGGTTGTTAGGAAACTAGAAAGTTAGACCATTACCCTTATCAAAGAATGAATACACTGTGCGTTCCTGGTGACATCTATTATTTGTTGAAAGTAATCTTATTTGAAAATGGCACCACTTGACCTTCTCTCCACTGAATTGATTAAAATACTCAGCCTTGATGATGTCACAACACACATTGTAGTGGTTGCTCTGGCAAAATATAACTATGGCAATAGATAACATGAATACCTGACAAATAGTTTATTTGCTGTAGCAGAGATTAACATGATGAAATACCTACTTCATAATTTAACTGTGCGTCCATATGGTGTTTAATGTTGTTATTGTTAACATCTTTTTCTCCAGATCTTGGTGCAGGTGTGGCCAGTGCAAAGAGTGGCCAGGACAGAAAGAGGAGAGGATCTGCTGCCACTCCTATGAAAAAGTGGCCAACATGCTGGAAGAAGGCCAACAGTGCATCACCAGCCATGAAGGTGTTTTCAGCAATTGCCTGAGCCAGTAGGTGCAAAGTTTTGGTCATTTTTGTAGCTGAGCACTAAATTTGTGTGTCTCATATGCTTAAGAGTCTTTGTGCGGAAAAAAAAAAAAAAAGAAAAAAAAAAAGTAAGAAAATATATATATATATATATATATATACACACACACACACGTAATATTCATGCTGGGTTAATGTAGCCTGAAAATACTGTTGTATTCAGTCATGAAGTTATAATTGTAAAAAAAAAGATTCTCTCTCTCTTTCTAAACATAAAACAGATCTTATTTCTTGAACAAATTTTTTATGTATTCATCCACATGAAACAAAACATTTTTAAATAGTTTCCCAAATTGTAAAGAAGACACTATTTGCAAACTTGCAATTGATGTGTAGCAGTTGCATGAATGCTTTCAGTGACTGTACGCTCTGTGAAAAATTTACCTGTTAACTTTGTTTTGTGAGTTGATAATGCTTTCTTGAAACTGCCCACTCACCTAGTTTACTGCTTAACATTCAATCAAGCAACTTGCCTGTGTTTGGAATTATAAAGAACCAAGCAGTGCAGGGGAAAGAAAGTTAATTCAAGGCAAGTTTATTCTTTTGTACAAAAGCCAAACAGCTGGAAGAACAATCTGCTCATGCATGAGCTCATGCGATAGAATTGAGCATTATTCTTGCATTTGTAATGAATGATGCTGGCATGATGACACTGAGTTTACATGTCAAAATTCTGCATGGTTATTATATCAAAACAACATACAGTCTGTTGACTTTATATATCCCAACAGCCAGAAGGACATTCCATGAAAAGTATTAAAACTTGATTCAACTCGCTTGCTCACTTTTTTCCGTATGGGGTTATTAACCTTCAGATTTCTTCATCCTGTATTGTTGCAGTAGGAATACTTAACGTGTTTAAATAGACAAATACAGGGAAGCATATTAGTACTCCAAGACAAATCTAAATACTGGAAGTTAGTCCAACTTAGTTGTCTCCTGCATACCCTCGCTGTGCAATCAAAAATTGAATATCAGACATTCTATAGAGCAGGCAAGAGGCTAATAAGCCTACACCAATATATGTGGTATCGAGTGAATGTCTGGATTTCAACAGTCACCCACTCACTCACTCAAAGTAAACATTGCAATTCCAGAAATGATTCATTTGTACAGTTTCTGTTGTTTCAGGTATAGCATTGATGCAACCATAGTGCTTCTCAAACGAATCACAAGAAATCGGTGGAAAGAGGAATACGAACATAGGAGACCTCACAAGTAAGTAGATCATGTTCTTGCCATGTATAACTTAACAAGGTTGCAGATCTTCATTATTTTTTGTCTTGTATTTTGACAACTTTCAGCATGTTATTAAGTTTAGGCATAAAAGAACTGTCAATTAACATGAAAAAAAAGACATTAAAGTGGTAAGAGGAGATATATTACACTTGTTATCTTGATGCCAACTAATAGCCGACATACTGAATGTATTCTGTCTCTGTAGCATCATTTTTATATCAAGATGCTCCCAGTGACTGAAATCGTGATATGAATTATATTTCAGAACATACAGACATGTGGCATACTGTAATTAAGTGCGCTGGATCTGGTGGTCAACTCTTGGTAGGGGCAATCGGATTCCACTTCCAGCATGCCTCGTATCAGCAGTAAGGGCCAAGTACCCTTCAGAGAAATATGCTGGATTCAAGTATGCTGATTAATGTCTTGGTAAGTGATAAATGTATGGCATGGCACATTTTTATGTACACGAAACACAGTTTATAAGAATGACACAGTAAACTCAGTTTACAATCACATTGATTGAAAAATGAAACAGACCACAGCATGCAGCTTTACTAAAAAAAAAAAAAAAAGCAGGTAAACTGATAAACAAATAGAACAAGTGCATGAAATAAAACCGCCACACACCCACAAAAGAAAGATCTTGCCAATATGTGTGTAGCAACATTGGGGATGGCAACAATGAATACACAGAAGGGTTTAGAGTATGTTGAAGTGGAAAAGGGGTTCCCCCACCCTACAACGGAGGGCAGGGGGTGGGGATTGAAAGATTCATCATGGAAAAACTGTACAGCCACATCTGATAAAGAAACAGCTGGAGAGCTGTCACCATTATTTTAAGAGGGTAGAGATGGGCAGAGGTTAGGTGGGAAGAACAATAAAAAGAATAGGAAATGAAGAAGGTAGATGAGACTCTAAGTGTGACAAAGGTTGGGAAAGGAAGGGGCAGAAGAAAAGGTAAAAGGTGGCAATGAGGGAACATAGCAGGTAACAAAGAGTGAAAAGTTGCAAGTCTCAGGGAGCATAAAGCTATTAAAAGACAAGAATGTCACATTCACAAAAAGAAGGGGAAAAAAAGCAGTATTCACATAGAAAGATTGCCATTAGAGCTTACAGATTGACGGCCATCCTTGAGGCAGACAAGACTTGGCCATGCTAAATGTTGCCATCCTGCATAATTTATTGATCTCAGGGGAGTGGGGGGGGGGGGGGTATGAAAGTTCAGAAGAAATAAGAATTTGGGGGGGGGGGGGGGGACCACTGAATAGAATCAAGGGTCCACTCTGCACAATGTGTACATTTTCACTAGCAGGTATCCATATCACATGGAAGAATAGATGGTGGACAAATAAAATCAAATGTGTGGTCTATGTGAAGGAAATGCTTATTCTGTTTACATGTGAAATTGCTATGATCAGTCTCAGTGCATTGGTGGCACAAGAAAAAGATGGAAATGAAAATCATAAATAAGAGAAATGAATATAGTCATGCTTAGGGATTCCAACAACTCCCTTTGCGAGTAAGGGGGGGAAAAAAAGGAAACAGAAATACATTCATTTTATGCACACAAGTACACATACATATGTCACCAAAACAAAAAACACACAAGAGCAATTTTTTTGTTAACATAAAAGGTAAGCAAAAATGGAAAAGATATGATTCCACAGTGGCAGGTTTGCAGACATGAGAACCACCGAATTGAACACTGAAAATGATACAAGGACAGCATGTTTGAAAAATATTTTTTGTGTGACAGTGGATTGTCACTGGGACTGAGGTGGACTCTGTTGTCCAGTAGTTGCCCAATTCATGCGTGCACGGTGTTGTGCAACAACTGTCGCTTTGTCCACTTGAGGAGCTGTGTGGCTCAAGGGTGGTGGGACAGCGCAATTGTACTCTTGCTGTGCTTGCTTTGCTCTTTTGTAGCCAAGGCAGGTGAGTTTTAGCAGAGTCAGCTTCAAACAAATCATTGATGTAGTCTGCAACACAAAACAGATGTCACATTATGCCATTTCTGAGATGAAGTTGTGCTACTGGCAACTTGCCCAGTTTAATGAAAACATGAATCAAAGAGAGTCGAAACTATAACAACAACAAAAACTCAAGTAAAATGTTTGACCTCTTAAACAGTTACATTTGAGAAAATGTTTGTCAGACTCAACATAGCCCTCTTATACACAAGGTAATGTGTCAACAATTCAACATTTTGAAACAGAAAGTAAGTAACAGTTGCAATACAAAAAAAGAAAAAATGTCAATATTTTAACAGACTCATACTTCTTCTTTGCCTCTCCTTGACTGGTATGGGGACTGCAGCACCCTTTGCTGATCTTGGTCTGGCAATCTTCCACTGGAGGTCACCATCATCGGTCACAGCCTGTTTGCGGCCAGCATTTGCATTGAAATGCATTGCAGCAAGAAGCAGTCTGTCCACAAGAAATCATACGTAGTTACTGAAAATGTACAGAACAGACTATGACTGCATGAGTTATTTTTCCATATTCAACAGAATGAAAGCGAGACCACTTGTATCATGGCAAACTTGTACATGTTCTATTAGTCAATTGTATGGACCCCCCCCCCCCCCCCCCCCCCCCACACACACACACACACCCTGTTTATGTATCCCCCCCCTCCTTCCTTTTTATGGATTCCCCCCTCCCTTTTTATGACCCCACCCCCCCCCCCCTCCCCTCCCATTTATTTGTATTTGTTTCATTACGAGGGCTATTCAGCATAGCGCAGATATCTCTGGAATAAACTGTACTGTAATTTCACACTTAACTTTGATCAAACAGGAAACTTATAAACATACTTGCTTTCCATGACATTATAAGTGAAGTGGTAAAGCTTTGGGGCAAAGTGGGCAGACAACAGCATGATAGGACTCTAGGCTTGCTGTCTGAACATCAGGTGACAACATCCCCATGTCTCTGTGGAGGAACTTGCTGCAGATGATGCCTTTCAGAATCCTATGTTGACGTGTGTCTGACATAAAAGAAGAAATCAGTGTCAGAAAACAAAAATATCAATAACTAACTGATTAAAGCGATCAGAAATATGATTGCTGAATATGGGACAGGCATTGTACAGTATTTTACTAGTTTTAATCTAATGTGCTTATGGCAGTTCTTTCATCATGACAGTTCTTTCATCATGACATTGAGATCATGCAAGAAAAAATTCATACCTCATCTTCTTGGTACGTGTGTTTTAGTTTTGAAATTATACAATGATCTGCAAAATCTGACCACATAAAATGTTTTTGATCGATTATAATACACTGACAACATTGTGGCTGTGGCATCAAATGTAGAAAATAGAAAACCAATGGATGGAGTTTTCAGCAAGGTTTGAAAGCATAACAACTCGAACTACCTGGTTATCTTAAGACCGAATGTTTTAGAAACTAAACTCTACAATGGCAGCTTTATGAATCTGCTGTATAATTTCTTGATGGAAATGGACAGCGCCATTTCTGAAACTAAGGTTAGATTGTGCACAAGTGTTCGCTTAGAGTATGACTGAACAGTAGTCTTCCATGCAGACTCTATTTTACATTTATTCCCACAGACTATTGATTGATGGAACATAAGTTTGAATTTTCTCAGTTTCACAGAAATTAAGCCATTCAATTTGAAAATAAATACAAATCCTGTAACAAAATATCAGGTTGCGCTTTTTCAAGATCAAATAATGTAACGTCAGTTCTATGCTCATAAGGTGAGTCTGGAACCCACTGTAATGTGTGGTCTCAGATTGTTTTCTCTTGAAATTAAGTACAATGTGTTTATTGCTTTCTCTAGAAATTAAGTACAATGTGTTATTGTTTTCTCTAGAAATTCAGTACAATATGTTATTGTTTTCTCTAGAAATTAAGTACAATGTGTTACTGGTCTGATCCAGGCTCGAGGTTCCAGAGGGCCATGCAAACAACTAGGGAAAGTCCCCCCATGTCCTTCAGGGATGTCTGCAATGTGGTTGACCATCGACAGCCATTTGTCCTTCACCTCTTGTTGTCGGTTTGAGCCTTCAGGAGTTGATGTGGAGCACCAGTACATGTGCTTCTTTATGCCTTTACACCACAGGCTAAGGCAAGCATTTCTTTGGACGTGCCTGCAGTGTCAAGTTTCTTCCCAACACCTGAAACATGTGTTATGAAAAACAATTATACAGAAATGTTTTCAGCAGTTTTCATTACAGTTTGGGGTCTATACGTTTTCTCCGCACTGATCCAGCCCTAGCACCTTCACCACAACTTTGAAAGGCATGTTTTAAACAGAAAAAAAAAAACAAAACATCATTATACCGAAACAGTTTAGTGCTTTAAAGTGGACATGCAGATATCTTATTCACCAAGGAAATCTTGCTGACACTCCACAGATCAAGAGATTTCAGCTGTGGAAAATTAGGTTGTAAACCAAAGCTTGTTGGTAAGGCTTGCTAGGAAATATGATAGACACGGAAACACATATAGCCTAGACTTTGAATTTCTATTATCAGGTGTTTTGCCCTTGGTTGCATGCATGCAGCCCATAGAGCATCTTTTCTTTTTTCTTGAAGCATGTCATATGCCTGTTCTCTTCATGACTATGCTTTCTTTCCTCCTTTCTTTTTTCTTTTCCTCTCATTTTTTCTCCTCTTGCCCCCACCCCATCCTCCATTTCTTTTTTTAACTTGCTTGCTTTACTATTTCTATCTTGCTCTCCCTCTATTTCATTTAAAATGGACCCGCAACTGCTATGCATTATCTTAATATTTCATTACTGAAGAACACTTGTTTGCCTATTTTAGTGATTGGGTGTTGAAATACAAAATGCTGTTGTTTGCATTTGTGCTAATGTACTGTTGTCAGCTAATAAACCGTGTGCTAAACCTTTAAAATGTATTGTGTAAGAAAGCGTGTGCCTGTGGTTGGTTTGATGTTACATTACCTTTGGCCATATGTCAGACATCAAAGCGATGGATAATGGTTGTTCGCTTGAACCACTCGTATGGTGGTTCCTCATATATTTTTTAATACTGGCATGTCTGTCAGTGATGAGGTGGCCGACAGACACACTGTCTTTCATTTTTTCCAGGGATTTCTTCAGCCCTTCCAGCTCCATCGCATGGGAGTTTCTAACTTGATTGCTCTGAAAAGAGAATTAAAAGCATGCTGTTATCCAGATATATTAGCTGTAGTAGCAAGTTCACATGGACCTTTGCGATGTAAGAACAGGATTAAAAATGTGCAGCCATAGTTTGAATCAATCCACTCGAGTTGAAAAAAATAATGGGCACTGTTCCTCAGTGGCCTACATTTGCTGTCATGAAGTGATCATAACTGATATGCATTGAATTGGTAGACAGCCTGTCATACTTGTTCTTCTCCAACACACATCATGCATACACTTTACCAAGTGGAAATTTTTTAAATTCTGATGTTAAATAGTTGACTGCTTTGTGATGAAATCTGATCTGTGGAGTAAAACAAAGACACCATGTGGGAAAACATAGATGTTTTACATTCACCTGCACAAGCTCAACATGGAGAACTTGAGCTGTCTCTGCATCCAGGAGTATGGAGCTGCAGTATTTGGCACAGTGTCCTGGAGAGTCACATCTTCTATCTCCCCCCAGCTTGACTGTTTTGCCTCTTCTAGCCAGGAAAAGGTGATCCTGGCATTTCTGCCGCACATTCCCGACAGCTGGCACTAGATAGGAGCCTTGTATTTTATTAAAGGTCATCCTACTGAAACAGGCAATGTTGGCGTGGCTGAAAACGGCCAAGAGGCGGGTTGCCGAACAGGCAGTGAAGAAGGTAGCTGCTGCAAGCACAAAGTTGACCAATGGCATCTGCCTAGAATAGGGTTGTGAAACCCATGTAAATGAGTAACCACATTCACAGTCACTGGTGTATTCAACACTTATGCCACATTCTTCCTGCTTCACTACCTGGCATGGCTTGGCGCACACTCTGCAGACACTAAGGAGCAGTTCCAGCTGGCCTTCACAGACAGTGTACTTCCTTTCTGCAAAGGGATCAGTCCTGTGCAGGTCCTTGGTCTGTGTGCGCCTGCAACACACACACACACACACACACACACACACACACATTTCAGTTTCTACATACTTTTTGTAGTTTATCAGTGTCGATGATGATAAATATATGCTGATTGGCTTCATAGTGGCAACTTTAGAGTCAGTTTACAAGCCTTTAAACAAAAACATCAAATGCAAATAAAGTTACCGTTTTTGCTTTGGGCTATTTTGCCAGTCAGGATCTTCATCTTCCTGGATGGAATCAGAGTCTATCTGATCACCATCTCTCAGGATTGGGCTGCAACAAATACAATAAAACCAGAGCTCAATCTGAAAATGACTTATAATCTCAGAATGAGAAATGGCAGTCACATCTATGATATCAGACAAGTGCACAATGAAAATAATGAAATGAACGCACCACTCCAAGCAGAGATAAAAGTTTATGAGTAACTCTTTGTAGTAAAGCATGATAGCCATAACATTAATGAAATCTGATTTTGATGGTAGAAAAGTCACCTGGCAAAATAACAACACAGGCACATTACCACACGCACTTACATGTGTGCATACACTCTGTGCAAATTTAATAAATAAAATACCTACACACCTCAACCATAATCAAATGCATGTATTCACAATGCAAGCACAAGGCACATGCCTGTGTGCAGATGCTTGTAGTCACACTTTCAAATTCTGACTGAAAACTCCCATAACATGCTTGGAATTCAAAAGCAGTTCAATTTTTTTTTTTTTTTTAGTGACTTGAGATAGATGCATCTGCACAGTGTGTGTAAAACTTGTATGTCATTACATTGCTCTAGCAGAGAACATTTTGTATTAATGCAACCACATTAACTGTAAATTTTCAAATTCACATTTGTTTATTGTGCTTTAAGGTGTTCACAGGGATAAATGTCACTTGTTTATTGTGCTTTAAGGTGTTCACAGGGATAAATGTCATATCAACAGCATTCATGGTGTGTTCTATCATTATCAGTAGCTTTGCTGATCTGTGCTATCATTGTCGCTGAACAATATCTCACCCAATTGGATCTGTTTGGCATTCAGTGGAAGTGTGCACCTACTCTGGAGTCTGAGATGATTTGCACACATGAAGCTGGAGTGTGGTCTGTGTTTCTCCAGTCATGGTCTTCAGAACACTGGTTTGCTGTTTAGTTGACTTCACATTCTGCAACAGTTTACACTTTTGTATGTTCCAAAATGTAAGGCCTTACAAGTGACTTTGCTAAACATTCATTCAAAGTGAAACCAATTCCGAGTTTAAACTGGTTATTTCATTTCTTCTCTGAACACACACACACACATGCACAAGTGTGTGTGTTTCTACCCCCCCCCCCCCCCCCCCCCTTCCCCCCCCACTCCCGCCTTTTCTTTTCTTCGCACTTTCAAAATGTTCAAAATGCTATATGAATTGACTAATAACATTACAGCCCTGGTATGACCCAAGGTGGCTGGTTAGGGTATAAGCAGTATGAATTAAATAGTGTGGTGTGTATGTGTGTATTTATATATATATATATATGTGTGTGTGTGTGTTTTATTACTTTATATATATAGTAGAATCCGGTTATAAGAAAGTTGAGGGGGGATTTTTTTTTTGTTTGTTTCTTATAACCGAGTTTTCTTACAGCCGAGGTTTCTTATAATCGAGAGTTCGAATTTTTTTTTTTTAGTATTTCTAATATCCAAGTTTTTGTTTGTTTTTCCTTTGGTTCTCTTTTTCTCTGCATGTTTCTGTAATTGTTAGTGTGTGTGTGTATGTCAGTGTTTAAGAGAGAGAGAGAGAGATACATAGTTTGAGACACACACATACACAGAGACATGGAGAGAGACACAGAGACAAAGAGAGTCAGAGAGAGAGAGAGAGAGAGAGCACTTTGGTTTTATTTCGCAAGTAAACTTTGGCCTGTGACATAAAACGTCTAGTGTTTTCTTTTTCTTATCACTTTCTCTCCCTCTCTCTCTCTCTCACACACTCACTCTCTCACACACACACACACACACATACACACATGCACATACACAAACGCATAAACATAATAGACGACTAAAAATGCAACAAGGGGGAGCATAGATTTATCTTGGCGCCATTGGCCATCATGACAGAAAGAAAGAGGGATCAACATTTTCGTGTGTGTATGATGTGGTGTGGAGAGAGAGGGGGGGGGGGGGGGGGGGGGGGGGAGGGAGGGAGAGAGATTTTTAGAACGCAACGGTAAATAGTTAAAAGTCAACATAATCGTAAGGAGATTTCCCAATATTAACAAATGCACCTATAAATAAACGAATCGCCTATCATTCTCGGACGAGTCCTCAGTCCAAAAGGTGTTTTAAACATAAACCATAACACGAATGCTAATTTGGAGCAATTCCTGCTCTGTAGAGTACACCACAACATAAAAAGCATCAGCTGGTCTTTCAGAAATAATTGGTCTGCCTCTTTCTTTCACACTTTTGTCAGGCCACTAAGCAACTCAAACCACACGCTCAAAATGTTGACAGAGATTCTGAAGGTACACCTTTTCCTGACAAACGAATGTTCCAGGTAACTGAAACAACGGTTGGTATGGAAACCACGCCCTATAGGTCTCCATGCAAGCTGTGTATCTACAACAGGTGTTTGAAGCAGTGTTGCCGCTGCAATAACTTCCACATCCGATCCCCAGGAACGAGGCTGTAGAGTGTTTCCAGAGAGGTACTGACCTAGGTCTTGCCCGACATAAGCAGTGAAGGTTTCATGACTGCAACGCATGAAGTCAACAATTACATCTCTTAGCTGTTCATGAAAATCCTGTGTGCCAAGAGCCCTGTAAAGGCAGTTTCCATCACCCACAATTGCGTTGACTTCAACGGGTATTCCCAGCCCTCTTCTGATCGGTCTTTCAGGCAGATCATGAGGTTTGGGGAGACCCAGTGTCTCAGACTGCCGTTGTCGCCAAGAAGCATTGGTTGGTTCGAAACTTTGCAGGGGCGCGAATTGAAACCCCATAAAGTCCACGTCTGGCTCTGCTTTTTTTCTCTCTCCGTCATTCTGTGCTGCTGTCTCCCTTTGCCTCCATCCTTTCTCTCGTTTTTTCTTCCCTTCATCCTCCTTGTTCGTCTGTCTATTCTCCCTTCTAAACTCTTTTCTTGTCTCCCCATTCTTTTCCCCCCATCTTCTGCTCTCATCTGTGTGTGTGTGTGTGTGTGTGAGAGAGAGAGAGAGAGGAAGGGAGGGAGTGATGGAGAGAGGGAGAGAGAGAGAGAGAGTGTGTGTGTGTGTGTGAGAGAGAGAGGGGGGGGGGGGGGTGGAGATAGTAACATAACATACCTCGCTTGGACAAACCATTGCAGAAGTTGATTGTCAATGTCCTCATGTTTCGCCTTCCTATTCTTTTGCTGTAGCTGCGGGTCAGTTGCACTGCACAAAAACTGATTTTTTTGTATTTGTCCCTTTGTTTTACAATGTTGCACAGAGTAGCAAGAGGAATTTGAAATTCTTCAGCAATCAATGTCTTTCTCTTTTTCGGGGTTCTCTCCACAGCATCCAAAATTTTGATTTTTCATTTCAGCGAAATTGCTGGTCTTTTGTGTTTGTCAGCCATCTTCACTTTACATTATACAAAGCCTTGCCTTGCATTGAATATGTACTGGTGTGAAAAGAGAAACAGGGGTGGGGGCGAAGTTCAAACATCTCTCGTAATCAAACGCCTGCATTTTGTCTAGCTTACATGTATCCGGATATCCCATCTCTTAGGTGACATCAAAGGGCCCACATCCTGTACCGCCAATTCCTGTGACCTGCATCGTGGATTATTTTTTTTTTTTTTTTTTTTATGTATGTGTAGGCCCCACCGAGAAAATCTTTTGACAGCCGAGACTTTCTTACATCCGAGGTAAAGTTTCGCCAGGGTCAGCTAAACCCATTTCTTACAAGCGAGTTTTCTTACAACCGAGTTTCTTACATCCGAGGTATTTTAAGTAATGTTAAAGAATCCTCTCAGCAGGGGAAAACCATTTGATTTCGTATAGTCAAGTTTTCTTACAACCGAGTTTCTTATAACCGGATTCTACTGTGTGTGTGTATGTATATATATATATATATATATATATATATATACACATATACATATACTACTGTGTATGTATACATATATACATACTTACATTTATAAACATGCTAAATAAATCAAACGAAGACTAATAATCTCCACACACATAATAAGTGTTAAGAGCCATTGTTCCTTGTCCCGAGGCACACACACACACTCCTTTTCACATACCTTCTACCACATTCACCCAAATCCTCCCACATATAATGCATGACATTACACTTCATCCTCTACACTGCACTACATCATTTGTCAACCTTGCATGATATAGAGATGGATAAAATGAGGACAGTGGCAATATGTTCAAGGACAGTTGGACCAGCGCACCCAAGTTTTATGCAGGTTACATTAATCACACACCGGGTCTCATCAATACTATTGTGGATCACTACCGTGACCGCTACCATCTTCACCAAAATAAGAAGTTAATTCATAACGCATACTCACACACACACAGAAAAGAAGAACAGAGTGAAGAGCAAAATGAAAAAGTCAGTAACATACTGGGTGTACTACAACTTGGACACCGACATGTTGTGTGTCTTCATCTGTCGATACATTTTCTTCTTCAGGTGCACTCGTTTCATTCCAGCTGGCACTTGTTTCATGCTCAGCTGTGGCAGTCTCTGATTCAGCCGAACCAGATTCAGCTGAACCAGCAATGGCACTTTCTGCTGACTGGAACAGAATGTGGCAGTGGTCATGGTAGATGGAGACTGAGGGTCCACTATTATGATCAATGTGTGTATACATAAAATTTTGGGGTGATGGAAGCAGAACATTGAGGACAGAAATCCCAGCACGCACCCAAGCTTCTTTATCCTCTATACCAGTTGCTGGGATGTTATCACCATCAAGGCTTCCTCAAGAATTCTGCTTTCCTCACATAGTTTAGCACTTTGGAAATTAACCGACAGCTCCAGTCCAGTAACTTGACATTTCACTCAAAACTGATCTATGTACAAGGAATTGTTTGAGATGTTCCTTCCTACCACATTAATGTTCTGTTGTTGATTTGGTTGAGAATGAGTGTATATTCAGTTCATGTTAACATGGGTTTGGGGATAACACTTCATCTTGTGGTTCATGTAAATCAAAATAAATGAGTATCTGTATAGTCTCCTGCCTAAAGACAGTGATAGACACATAAACTTCCAAGGTGTCAACCCTGATTATGGCCCATAGCTGGGGGGGGGGGGGGGGGGGGGGGCTATAAGCCATATGATTGATTGATTGAAATAAAAACATATTTATGTACAATATACTTTCTATCCTGCTCTATGTTGTAATTTTTTTTTCATGTATGATTTGTTGCAAATCAGTCTCTCAATCAGAAACTAAAAAAAAAACATTAAAACTTCTGAGGGCGAGTAGTAATACAGTGGTAAAGTTTTGAAATATAGTAACAGCCAAGTTCAAGCAATGCAGTATTCATAATTCTAGCATTCACACATCTGGCAATACTTGTAGTCAACACCAGGAGACTGGGCATGGGAGAGACACAGAGTGGTAACATGTGTGCAAATGTCCTATTTCGAATTTCATCATCATGTGATTCAGATCTACTGATTCACTCAGGCATTCATGATTTGTTACTGTATGTCAACACACCTCCAGCCTTCTCCGTTTGTTAACCAGCGATGATGTCTCGTCTGGCAGCTGCAGCCTGGTGCCTTTTTCTTTCTCCCTTCCTTGTTCAAAGACTGAGGGAACGGCATCGCTTGTTAGCTCGGGAGCGAACTTTGGAATGCCGTGGTTTCCGCCGAGCCTTGACCTTAGCGTAAAATGCTTGGAGCAGACAACGTCATGGCTTTTCGGCATCCATAACTTGTCATGCTCATCCACTCTGTGTTGTTTTACACGCCCATTCTTTCTTTCGGCGTTCATCCTTTGGAAACTGGTGAAAAGAAAGACGCGATTCAGATGTTGCTGTCTCCGAACATCCCGGTGCAGCACACACTCGCGGCATTATGTAGTGGCTTATGAAAACGAGGTACTGGTCGGTCAAGTTTCTAGCCAGCTTCGTTTCGTTTTCCATCTGTACGGGCGTCCTGGACATGACGTCAGCAGCGGACTATTCGAACGAGATTTCATGGGAGCAGATGAAATATGCGCGGATCGAGTGTGCTTTTTTTTCAAAGATCACATCAGGTGGGACATCTCTGAACAAGATCTTCATGACGTCTGCTGTAAAGTGTTTATGTCTCACATCATGCAAGTTCCAACACTTTAAAAGAATGTTTCACTGTGAGTGGTACATGACATGGAGTTAAGGTAAGGTAAGGATAGCGCATGCGTGGGAATTAGACATGGTGCTCAATTGTAGTGTCTCCCAAAAAAAACTTTATTCAGAATATTTTTGTTGTTTTATAGTGCCTAAATTAAGTGAACTGTGGTATAATGGCTTGGTACTACCGAGTGTTTAGTTTTTGACTTAGTTATTGGAGTTTTTTCTTCAGCAGTGGGTCATTTCTGATCTGGACATGACTGAGTGAGCCAAGACGCTATTTTGGATATTCTCTGTGGCTACAAAAAGAAAGTTGTTTTTGTCTCAGCGAAGTCATTTCTTCTTTGGGGGATTCGGTTGGATTTCCCAATACAGCAGTAGTGGGGCATTTCTGATCCGGCCGTTACTGAGTGAACGAAGACACCATTTTGGATATTTCTCTGCTTCATATTGTGGCTACAAAAAGTTGTTGTTTTGTTGTCTCAACGAGGACTTTTCTTCATTTGGGAATTCGGTTGGACTTCTCAATACAGACTGTGCTCTTGCTGTGTTTCCTCTCCCTTGTAAGCATGACCCTCGACTGAACCGTGAGTATGTATCTATCCAATTTTTGTACCATGGACATGATGACATGGTAAATGAAGAAGACACTTCAAAACCAATGAACTGTTCAAGAATATTAAGGTTACACATATATCAGTCAATTACTGGATACAACTTGGATCCTGCTGCTTGCCGCAAACAGATTAGTTTGGTCTTTTACCGTTCTAGTACTGTGTGACTGTTTTGGGCACTTGAACTGTGATTCCCAATGTCAAAATGTCTAATAGAAGTGCTTCACGTAAGTTGTCGTCAACTTTGGATAAGCAAGATAAGACACCAAGACGAGATGGTGATGCTGGGAGGAAGTTGGGGGCAGACAGCAGAAAACCGACATCTAAAGCGTCAACTCCTGTAACAGCAAACATGAACATAAGTGCAAAATCTTCTCAAGTAGAGAAAGGGGACTTGTGCTGAAAATGTAACCTAATATGCAGAGACAACGACAAAGCACTACAATGTGAATTGTGTGATATTTGGTATCACACAGACTGCGAAGACATTGACGAAGATACGTATCTTTTAATCAAGAAAGATGGAGAGCATTCAAACTCACTACTGCACTATTACTGCTCCAAATCATGTAACAATGCAGCAACAAAAAATTACTTGGGAATATGCTTCGACTTGAGGTAGAGGTGGAAAAACTGACTGCTCAAGTTACAGAAGTAGACAATAAAGTAGCTGAAATCCAACATGGAAAATTCACTCATGAAATGGTGGATACAATAAAGGAGATCACTGGAGCACAAACCCAAGAGGAACAAGAAAAACAACAAACCAATACCGTTAAACTTGAAGGAATGATCAGTGCCAAAACCAAAGACCAAATAGCTGAGATTGAAGATCGTGTTAGAAGGAAAACAAACTTAGTCATCTTCAATATGCCAGAAGACACGAGTAAATCAGCAGAAGAAAGGAAAAAAAGATGATGCAACATCAATTACTCAGCTACTGGAAGACATAAAAACAGAACATAAACCAACTGACATTGGGCGTCTAGGGTCAGTGAACAAAGATTCCCAGAGAATATCACCAACGAGACTAAGCTTTACCTCAGAGACAATCAGAGATGATGTACTGAAAGAATTCCATAGGGCACGGAAGAAAACGGGAAAGACAGATGGAACAGACAGTCAAATCTGTAGTCGGATAGTTTTTTTTTGTTTTTTTTTTCTGTCCCAACCTCTGCGCCACCTTCAGAGGCAGTGCACCCATGCCGCTCATTCCGACACCCCGTCCACAGCCACAGCCCGGTCGGCCCCGCCACAGCCCCGGCACCGGCAATCCACAGGGAGCAGTCAATGTCAAGTCATCAAGAGGCAACCCACCGGAGGAGACACTGCACTGCTGCCGAGTCACTTCAGTGGTGTTCAGTGGCGCCTGTTCTGATCTAACATACGCAGGACACCACCTACTAAGCCCCCTACTGACGACAATAATTGCTTAGTCGCGGAGCCGGCGTGAGTGAGCTCTCCCTCCGGAGGGCGCCACCACGACCGTCCAACGACAGCCCCCATGGACTCGCCGATACCGGTGACCCAGACGGAACCAAACCAAGGCCACAGACGTGGAGAGGACATCGAAACTGAGGTCACCATGAGAGTAGGGCATGAAGGGCCACAGAATTTGAGACTTTTTTTATGCTGATCGATGAGAATGAGGATGATTAAGATGATGCTACGGATTTCCATTTTGGTCTGAGACTACATGACAGGGCTGTACTCTACACTTCCTTTCATAATATGTCACGGCGTCAACCAGGCCCGAGAGATACAGACACCTGCAGTGTTGAGGTCGGGGCAGAAAAAAAAACACACATGACTTCTGATGGGATTCGAATCCACGACCTCCCAGCCGGGAGTCCGCGACGCTAACCACTTCGCCACGGCGGCTGTCTGTAGTCGGATAGTTATCCGAAAAGACTTGACCCCACAGGAGAGAAATGAGGAAGATGCTCTGTACCAGGAATTGAAAAGAAAAACGGGATAAATCACGGGCATCCGAGGACGAAATTGCCCACTGGATAAGGAAGAACGGGAAAGTAATCAACATCGGCAAGTACCCAGCCGGAAAAGCCGACAGGGAAAAGAACTGAAGAATAACAGTGGAAAGGCTGTAAATAGTTTTAATCCTAGTCATATTCAAAACTTAAGTTCATTTTCCTCAGATTCAAGTTCTTCAGATATAGTAAAGGAAGGAAGTTTTTGGAAAAATTGTATCTGTTTATACACCAACACAGACCAGTTCATGAACAAACGTTCTGAAATGTTAGCACTGATTGATATATACAAACCTGATATAATTGGTATAACGGAAGTAAAACCTAAGACCAAGAGATACAGTATAGAAGAATGTGAAATAAGATTGACCGATTATCAGGTTTTTCATAACCTGAATGAAGAAGGCAGAGGTATCACACTATATGTTCGAAATGAGCTCAAGCCATCAACATGTGATACAATCACAAGCACTTTCTCAGAGCATATATTCGTTGAATGCCAACAAGAGAATGGAAATGTCCTCCTCATTGGCCTCATCTACAGAAGCCCAAATAGTACAGCTGAGAACACAGAAAAACTAAACAATTTGATTTTGAAAATAGGAGATCACAAAGCTTCTCATGTACTGCTAATGGGGGACTTCAATTTCCCAGAGATTGATTGGAATTTAGAAAGAAGTGATGCAGGACCTGGGCACCAAGCAACATGCTTCTTGAGAGCAACCAAGGATGCATTTTTACTACAGCACCAGAAAGAACCAACAAGATACAGAGAGGGACAAAAAGCCAACACGCTGGATCTTGTCTTTACCAATAGAGATGACATGATCAATGAGATTAAAACTGAAGCAGGACTTGGAAAGAGTGACCATTTGTCCCTCCTCATCAACTTATCCTGCTCTTTTGAAAATACTCGTCAAGCCCCAAGATACAATTTTCAAAAAACCGATGTAGACAAACTCAAAAGTGAACTTGCCTCCATAGAGTGGGAAAAAGAAACAGAAAATATATCAGTCAATGAAACATGGGAGAAAATCAAAGCCCATCTATAATGCAATAGAAAAGTCAACGCCATTAACACATAGTTCAGGCAGGAAAGGAAGAAACTGGATGGACAGGGGCACACTGAAGTCAGTTTGGGAAAAAGCATAGACTTTTCAGAAGATGGAAGGAAACAAAAGCCGGGAAGAATATCTGCTTTACAAAAAAAAAACGAGAATAACCGCGTGAGAAAGGAATGTTGTAGGGCTCAAAGAAACTTAGAACGCAAAGTGGCAGAAGAAGCAAAGACAAACCCCAAATGCTTTTGGAACTTTTGTGAAGTCAAAAACATCATCAAGACCAGGAATATCAGATTTGAAAAAGGAGGATGGTTCAAAGACCAAGAATGACAAGGAAAAAGCAGAATTATTAAATCATTTCTTTCAAAGTGTCTTTACCATTTAAATCTCAAGACCGCTCCCTGATCCACCAGTGTATGACTTTGAGAAACCGCTCACAGATATTATGATTAAGCCTGATATGGTTCGTAAACTGCTCAAAACTCTCAAAAACGGCAAAGCCCCAGGTCCAGATGGTATACCACCTAGCATTCTGGCAAGCGCCGCTACCGAACTGTCTCAACCACTGGCACACCTTTTCAGTCTGTCTATAGATAAGGTCAAGTTCCTAAGGATTGGAAGAGGGCAAATGTCACACCAATATTTAAGAAAGGAAGCAAAATGATGCCAAGCAATTATAGACCTGTAAGTCTGACCTGTGTAGTCTGTAAGGTAATGGAGAAGGTTGTTCGAACACAAGTCATGGAACACTTACAGAAAAATTCACTGATCAGTCGAGACCAACATGGCTTTGTTCCAGGAAGGTCGTGTATTACGCAACTGCTGGAAGTCATGGATACCTGGACAGACATTATTGATGAGGGAGGTAGTGTTGACATCATATACATGGACTACCAGAAAGCCTTCGACTCAGTACCCACCATAGACTCCTAGCAAAGGTTTCAGCATTAGGAATACAGGAAAAAGCCTTGAATTGGATTGAAGATTTCCTAACCAACAGGACACAAAATGTTGTAGTTAACGGTGTGAAATCACAAGAAGCCGAAGTGACAAGTGGTATTCCTCAAGGTAGCATACTTGGTCCACTCCTCTTCGTCATGTTCATAAATGATCTACTACGCAAGGTCAAGACTTCTGTAAAGATGTTCGCAGATGACACAAAGGTATTTACAAGAACAGATACTGAGTTGGGAGCAAAGGAGCTGCAAGCTGATCTGGACGAACTCCAATTATGGTCAGATAAATGGCAACTAAAGTTCCATCCACAAAAATGCAGTGTTCTGAAGCTAGGAAATAAGAAATCAGCAGCATCATACAGCATGAATGGAAAAACTAAAGGAGAAACGGAGGACAACATCACTGGCCGAAAGCAAAACTGGAAAGAGATCTGGGAGTAACAATAGATGAAAATCTCACTTTTAAAGACCATGTGGCACAAGTCACAGCTAAAGCCAACAAGATAGTGGGATTGATTCGGAGATCTTTCGATTTTCTTTCGGAACGGACTTTCAGCCAGCTGTTCAAAAAGTCTTGTACGTCCACTGTTAGAGTATGGGCATTGTGTATGGCAGCCATACCAGAAAACACTTTGCAGAGAAATAGAAGATGTGCAGCGCCGAGCAACCAGACTACTCGGCCATTTGAAAGACGGACCTTACTCAGAAAGACTGAAGGTACTAAATTTACCAAGCCTAGAACACAGATGACTCAGAGGCGACATCATTGAAGTTTTTAAATATCTGAACGGCCACTATAAAGTAAGTGCTCCTGTCTTCAAATTTGCTACTACCACTGACCTTAGGGGAAATTCTTTGAACTGCAGAAGCAGAGATCAAGAATAAATATCAGATCGAATTTTTTTTTCCCCACAGAGTGGTCTCCTGTTGGAATGGTTTGCCAGACAAGGTGGTCGCAGCCCCTTCGCTGAATACCTTCAAAAGTCTTCTGGACCAGCACTGGAAACATCGAAAGACGACGGTTTAATTCGAGCCTGAGTGTTTGACTTAAATTAGGGACATGTACATTCCCACGCATGTGTAATCTTAGATAACCAAACCAGGACCAACGAACAGCCCAAAAAGGGCCTCAAACATTGCATCAAGTCAAGTCAATGTTGCTTATAGCCCAGCCGACCACAAAGGGCCATATCAGGGCTGTCACCATGTTATAATCAACTCACGTCATCTCAAACAAAACAAAACAAAAATCAAAAACACCTTTCACGCATCTCTTTAAAGTACACTTTCTAAAAATGCACCAGAAATTTTCGTTAAAATCTTTCTTCCGTAAAATCTTAGATCAGATGAAAAATTTAATCTCTTAGAAATTCAATGACACCAGGTGGGACATTTCTGAACAAAGTTTTCATGGAGTCTGCCGTAAGGTGTTTATGTCTCATATTGTGCAAGTCCTGACGCTAAAAGAATCTATTTCACTGTGAGTGAACATGACATGGAACGCACCACGGAGCTTCTTCACCTTTTGAAAGATGAGCATGGGTTTAACAACGAGTAGCCTGTATGCAAATAGCACAAGACTGTTTCGTCTTTACGGCCACCTCTAGAACATGTAAAAAAACTCCTTCAGGTTTGGATGGATTTTAAATAGTTTGTTATCTGTCTGCGAGTTCCATTCCTCTTGCCAGTGGTTTTTGGCATAAGCTTGTATTTTGGTTTCAGATCAGTATGAACATGATAATGGAATGCACCACAGAGCTTCTTCACCTTTTAAAAGGTAAGGATGGATGTAAAAGGGGTGGCCTGTGTGCAAACGGCACAAGACTGTTTCTTCTTTATAGCCACCCCTGGAACATGGTAAAAATTCTTTCAGGTTTGGTCTATGTTTTCAGAGACACTTGTGAAATACAATTCATATCTTAACCTGAGGCTAACTTGTTTTGTATCCAGCATCTGCAACCAAAAAAGGAAAAAAAAAACTGGCATGTGATGAATTGTGACGGAATGGGGAAAAAAGGCAGAGTTTCCAGAGTAAAGGCAGCAGAAAACAGGAAAACAGTGAATATCACATGCATTTCATACACAGACCCACAAGGGTTTTGATTTCTTCTTTTTAATGGAAATTGGTAAAAGAAAGAAAGCAGGTTGTACACACACACATGTGTACCCACTCACACATGCAAACTATATTGCAGCAGACTGTGTACACCAGTGCAGCATCCCACACTACGATAAAGTGAAAAATACATGTGAATGGCAAAGAAAAAAAAAAGAACTTTATTATATAGGTAATGAAAAACGTGTGTGTGTGTGTGTGTGCAAGAGTGTCTTACCTTTTTATTGCATTTCCTTTTTTTCTTTTTATTATTATTTTCTTGATGTAGCATCACATACTGTGGTGAAAACACATGAACTAAAAAATTCATTGGTTCATTCATTCTAATGAAAAACATTTCAGCGTAAACTTTCAACTGTGCATTTTACTGGAAGTCTGTGTAATATATAGTATCTTATTGAAACAAAAAGTCACTGATCTTGGCAAAGCAATTCACTGACAATACACAGTGTAAGCAGGAAGACGACCTCGGGGGAAACGGACAGCCAAAGATCTGTGGAGAAGTCTCCCTCACACCAGCATTAAGGAACTCACCCCCTCACCATGACAGAAGTCTGGTCTGCATCAAGGTCCAAACTCCTGGATGCCCAGAAAAGGACCAAGTGGCAAGGGAAAGGCACCCTGGAGTCATGGGCTGAGTGTGGCTCTGCCCCCTTCCTGTGTGACAGCACAGGCCCAGACTTGTGTATGAAAGTATGAAAGGGGTT
>JADBJO010019031.1:27500-34119 GCA_016801955.1 Conus betulinus | reverse complement strand
TTCAGACCTCTAGGGTACAAGAAAACATCAGTAAATCAGCACCAACTCGCACACGGGCTTGAACGATAGAGTACATACTTTTCAATGCACTCAAAAGTTTACCTTTAATTCCGTTCGCATGAAGATTTTCCATAGCTTAGCCTTGCTTACGGTATTTGAAGGCTTTTCGAAAAATCTATAAGGCGACCAAGTTTTCTGTGCCTTAAGCAACTGTTTTTGTACACACGCCATAAGAGTAAATACATGAGTCAGTAGTACAATGGTTATCCCTAAAACCAGCTTGTTCCTCTCCTACCACCTCATTGGTCTCAATCCCTTTGTAAGTCTTGTATTCAATACAAAACTGTACAATTTGCTGCATATATTCAATAAAGATATTCCACGGTAGTTGTCAGGTTGATTCGGGTCGCCCTTCTTGTGCAAAGGTTGTAAAACAAGCCACCGACTAATCAGCAGGAAAATATCATTGTCAAAGATGTGATTGAACAATTTTAAACACAGAAAAGGCAAAATGTTAGCACTGCTGTTTCTGTAAAACTCGCCTATAAATCCATCAGGACCTGTGGCTTTCTTGTTCTTCAAGGCGTCAATAGGAATACATGTTATCATGCACAGATATTGGTTGATCTAACTCCCTGTAATCATTCTGGGGTCTGGGTATGTCACATTATCATAATACTCATCAAACCAGGCGTCGGATTTCAAATAAATTTTGCGGCACTTTCGTTAAACACTTTAAGGAAATGTTCAAAACCATTCCTGAGGAGAAATAGTATTATAGACACCTGTGTCTTGTCCTTGTGACGAGATGGATATGAGTGGTAGGTGGGTCCTCTAGGGGAAGGACTTAGAATAATTTCTTCAGGAGAATTATCTTAACATTTCACCTACACCTCCCCCTCCTCTCTTACTAGTGGTCCGGGTATTGATAAAATACGGAAGAATGGCTCTGAGATATTTTCCCCTTAGGCCTGTACTCTTAATTAAAAGTACTTATAGCTCCGAGATACAGAATTGAAGAGAGAAGTTCAAACATTCAACATTCGATTGAACAACAGGGAACTGACACAAGTTAAGTGCACTTTCACACATCAACTTTTATTACTTACACATAGATAAGAAATGGCATGTCACTTCCATAGACTGAATTTCAGATCTCATTGGACTACCACAATGAGGGGCCCTTCCTCACTCCTACTTTACTCGCTTGCACTTGCTCTGTGCAGCAAGCTTAAGTTGGCATACAGGGGTTCTGTCTAAGTTACACTGAATGTATATGGTTTATTATACATCCACCCCACTTGCTAACACTCCAGTGTTGTAGCCAGAGTGGTACTCATAGACAGGTTCTCACTGTTTTCATCATAAAGTGAGGGTAAGGGTCTGATGGTTTGAGTCCAGGTGGTAAAACAACTTAGCTTTGCTTCAGAGAGAATAGTTTGATCTCTCCTGTGGCTGGTGACTGCCCCACTGGTGTAGATTGGTTGTCTGGTGTTGCCCTCGGTTTCTGGCGAAAGTCCCAGCTTCTGGTTCAACAGCAATGTGTAGCGTGACCAGGATCCCAGTTCTGCGATAAAGAGAACTTGATCTGTAGATGAGAATCTGATGGCTGGTTTGTAGAGTGCACACATTTACCCTTTTTCCTCTTTCTTTCAGAAGGAGGGTGTGAGAGACTCAGCCAGCAAAGTTTTCTCTATGGTAGAGTTTCTGCTATAACTATTAATCTCCACTTTTTGTTTAAAGGCTAAGTTAAGCTTACAAAAGGGTAGGAGACAGTAATACAATGTTACAGTTTTTAGTTAAACAACTCTTCCTTGTTTTGTATGAATTAAATCACACTGGGCTTGGGCTATACTTAGTCCAAGTACACATGTGGTGTAGACTTAAAGTCATACTCTACAAATCATTCCAATATCACAGTATTTATAAATCAGAGTAGCAGCTTTTTCCTAGCACAGGCATACTGTTTTTCCTGATCAAAATTAACCATTGAATTATTATCTTAACAGACAGAGTTGGATACTGACAAAAGTCAGGGTGCACACAAAGAATAGTGGTCAGATTGTTAACAAAGAATCATAACCACTGGGAGAGAGCTTTTGCCCTATGATGGCAAAGCAAAAACTACTACACAGAATAATCATTCATCAGTTTGATAAATGTTGCTAAGCATTTGTACAAAGTTACAATGTTAACAGACACAGCATACATAAAATCAATACATAGATTCAAAAATGTAAAACAGAGTTCCAACTCACTTTTCCTGGGAATGAACAGTGAATGACTTGAGATCAAAGAGTTACCAAGAATTTACTAGGCCTTCTCTGTCCCTTTTGTCTTCCTCTGCTCTTGACTACAGGCAGTCCTGAGGGGTCAGTGAAGTTGTGTGACCCTGGGTGCCTGGTATATGAATTCCTCACTTGCTGAATCAAATTTTGGCAACCTGTCATTCACCCATCTGGGGTGAGAGGGGGAGGGATTTTAGTCTTGTCACCAATCGCCTCGGAATTGTTTGAACCTAATCGGCACGGGATAATTTATGCATCCGTATAGGTGTCCGTGAGCACCAGTTCATTTATGCGTCCGCATAAGTGTGTCTGGCGAGCACGTGTAGGTGTCTGTGAGCATGGGGATCGAGGGGTGATGGCCTTTGTGTCAATTAAGGCCGCACGTGGCTCAGGTGGAGGGGGGAGGGGTGGGTGGTGGGTGGTGGTGGAGAGCGCAGCAAACATGCCTTTGTGTCACGGGGTAGGGAGGGGGGTGTGAGATGGGCTATTGTTAGAATGCACATCCCACCCTGCGTAGTATCGCACAGCATGGGGAGGGAGGGTTGAGAGGGGGGAAGGGAGGTAGGCTGATAAAAACGAAAGGCGGCACGTATTTACCGTGACGCAATTTTTTCCTATGTTATAGATCGTGTCAGTCGCACTGTCCCCAGCAAGAAAAGCGGGGGGGGGGAAGGGGGGGGGGTTGAGAGGGGAGAGTGGGCTTAGATTTGAAATGTATTCTTTGGTTTGGTGTTTTAGTGGGACCGATCGGATGGTGTTGCCAAGCGTCATGTCACAGGCCTTACAGAACGAACAGTATCCCAGAACTGTTTACTGCCATTTAAATGTCGATGTAATGACTGAAGAACATTTGCCTTATTGCGTTTTCTGTTTCAGCCTCAGTAATCCTTGTATTCTCTTCTCTTTTGACAATATTCCAATCTATCAGATTCCTCATCAGATCTATTATATTTATGCAATAATCCCCATTATAGTTTTCAGCTCTGTTTACATTCCAGATCGAACCAAATTTTCTGTTTCTCCCCGTCAAGAACCACTGCTTTCTTCATACATTCTCCAGCAAAATACAAGCATTCATTAAACATGATTACAGACTGGTCAACATCAGTGTCCACAAGGGTAATAGCATTAGTAACAATATTCTTTACATTTTCAGAACTCATTCTTTCATAAAAGATATCCTTTTTATCCTCATCCCATTTGTAATCTAAAACAACAGAAGGCCTTTTATAGGTTTTCTTCTTATCCATATTTGCATTTGCCATCTTGCAGAGTAAAGAAATTTCACAGCAGCATGCTTCGTTTGAATAAAATGTTTGATACAAAAAAATCACAACAACATGACAAGAGGGTTTTCGAATTGACAAAATAATCAATTACACTGGATCCATGTTCAGATATGTAAGTGAAATCACTTTGATAACTCAATCGCTGTGAGCCATTTAGAATAACAAGGCCAAACTCAACACAGACATTTAAGAGATAACGCCCAAAGCCATTAATACTATTGTCTTTAGATCTCCTTTAAAGGCATCAGTACTGACAGATCTGAGAGCAGGTTCATCTTCATCAAAAATATTACAAATATCATCAATAGGGTCAGAGTCACAACAATTGAGAGTACCTGTTCTGGCATTTAAATCACCACACACAATCAATGGAGATCACCACATTCCTAAATTGTTTCTAATAAACAGTCTTCTAATATGGATACACCATTGTATATGTCAGTATCTTCATAATATCTAGAGTTTTCCGGCGGGATATAAGTCCCCACTAACAAGCAATCAGACGGTATATCAGTTAACTCGCTAGCAAGTTTTAAAAACTTGAATATTATCAGTTTCAACGTGATCTGGTTAACGTATACTGTGAGCTCGTTCCTTATGAGAAAGGCTTTTCTGCTGGATAAACGACCATGAATGCTATCAGATATTTTCACACCTGGGAGACAAAAAGTTTTATGCGAAGGAAATACAGATTCTGATAAGGTTTCAGCAAAAGTTTCAACTAAAAGAATTATATCGTATTTGTTTACAAAGCTTTTAACGTCAAATTCTTGAAAAAAGTTCCCAAACTCTCAATGTTTAGCGATGCTAAAAATAATTTATTATTTACCGGGGTAAAGGAAGCAGCATCAGCGCCTTTATGTGCGAGATCAGGATCACTGCCAGTTGTTCTACTGCTGGACTGAATATCTGTCTGTGGACGCCAAGGACATTGGCTTGACCATCATCTGTGGCCGCTTTTGACATGTCTGGCAGTGTCACTGGAATGAGACACTTTCTGGTTGAAGATCTCGCTCCAGTTTTTGGACAGCACGCCTGCCCTCTTGCCTTAAACATCACAGTTCTGCTGACGATTTATGGTCTGCACTGGTGAGGCCTCTAGCTGGCTCCCTGGTCGATCGCTCCTCTGTTGGCGAACACGGCCACGCCCCCTGCCTGACCTGCCATTGCCACCACTGGAACCACCACCCTGAGGCAGTTGTGGGGCTGGTGTGTTTCACGGGCGACCCTCTTCCAAATCTCCGGGGTGAGGGAGCTCCCTCACTCACACGCGGCTTGACAGGAAGATCCTCTGCTACGTGGCGCACTCCAGACACTTCCTCTGTTGCACCCCCCCTGCTGCCACTGGCTGTGGACTGATGGCCCTGGCTGTACTCTTCTGTGTAGCGTTTACTGGGGTCGTCTCCTCTGTTGCACTGTCAGCTGTGGCTGACAACACCTCGCCGTCTGTATCTTCTTGGGGCTGGGACGAAGGGAAGTGGTCATGGTCAGAGGTGCTTAACGCCATCTGTTCAGCTACCGCTGCCTCTTCACAATCGGGGTCGCATGGAAATCCAGCAGCCATGTTAACCCAGTCACCCATCTGCCTCAAGCGACTGTGGTCAATGGCTGGGGTCGGGGCTAAGGCTGGTGACGACAGTAGTCGGTTGTGGTGTGGACCAAAGTGGTTCTGTCTGTCTTTGTCCCCGTTGCGATTTCCGCCCATCTCCCTCCTGTTGGTCACCTTCGGTCTTCACCGTAATTCCACATGTGGTTGTCCCAGTTCCGGCGATCACCCGTGGCGTGTTGTGTATAATGTCTGAAGTTTTCAGCTGCCACCACACGCCCATTTTTCAGGTAACCTCTTCTGCCTTCTGCTCTCAGTCGCTGCATTTCTTTATGTTGTGTGGGAGTCAGGTCGGGTCCTACTCTGACTCCTGCAGCGCGGGCCCTTGGATTGCCGACATTCTTTCTTCGACATGACTGCTCTGGATATTTCACGACTCCTAAAAGTGATGATGACGGGTTGTAGCAGCTCTCTCCCTACGATTTCCCAACTTGCACAGCATCTTGAATGTCTTCGTGTCGGAGGGTAACGCCGTCTGAACTGAAATACGTGTTTAGCGTACTGACTACCTTCTCTTGGAGGGAAGTCAACGTCTCACTTTCTTCTTCTTCCAGTCCCATCAGCTTCAGGTTCTCACGTCATAGGTCGGACTGTAAACGTTTCCAGTTGTCTGTGTAATGTGTCTGCATACTGTTCAGACTCTCGAATCCTGGTGAAGAGTAGATTTATGTTCTGAACGTTCTCCTGCACTGTCTGTGTTACCCACGTCAAAAGCTGCTTGATGTCTGACATGTCCTGACACATGGCATATGATTTGCTGTCATCTGTCTTTGCATGTCACCATTTGCCGGCTGACTCCCGACACCATTGACAACACTGACTGCATTTGCTGAGACAGATTATGGAGATTTACATCGTCTGGATGTCGACACGGTTGGGGATGGGGGCCGGGATTTGGTTCTACATCGCCACATCTGGTCAATAAAGTGACAGTCAAAAATATCAGAATGATATCTGAGGGCCTACCAGACACAGGAATCTTGATTGTCTGTACAAAATTCGCCATCGCCTTTCTTGCTCTGATCGCCATGAAAGTGAGAAACGTCCACACGAAAATACCCGTATTCACCCTCCAGTGTACAGTGTCTACAGGCATTTTTCCTCGCCAATGTGACAGGCGAAAAAAAAAAAGAAACTAAGTCGAATTTTTCACAAGGTCAGCGCTTCGTCACTTGATAAACTGTGTGAAGCTCAGAGCTCTGGTCAGACACGTCCGTCCTACTCAACGGTCGATCGTGAACTCCAGAGAGCAACATTCTGTGTGTGTGTGTGTGTGTGTGTGTGTGTGTGTGTGTGTGTGTGTGTGTGTGTGTGTGTGTGTGTGTGTGTGTGTGTGTGTGTGTGTGTGTGTGTGTGTGTGTGTGTGTGTGTGTGTGTGTGTGTGTGCGTGCGTGCGTGCGTGCACGCGCGCGCGCGTGCATCTGTGTGTGTGTGTG
>JADBJO010019031.1:20000-22500 GCA_016801955.1 Conus betulinus | reverse complement strand
CATTCACAAGTATCGACATTTCTTGAACGATGTTGCTGCTTTTAAAACACAGTACGCCTCAAGCCTGTGGTGTTCATAGGCTGATGCAGGGACATCTGCAGTTAGGAGGAGGCCCACAGATGTTAGCAAATTTCAGGGCTTGAGGGGCTGAACAACGCTGTTGGGGGTATTGGGCCGGACCTGTCCGCTAACATTGCAAGCAGCCGGTTGACATCGTTTTACTGGGCTTATAAATGCTGCGTAATATTTAGACTGGCTCGACAGCTGTCTTTGCACCCGTGCTAGTAAAGTGAGAGTATCTTCTTCTTTGCCAACGCCTCGGTCTGCACGGTCAGTTCGGCCCTTGAGATGAACAGTGCCATTTTCTCCAGCTCTTGTAGACTGCCGTAGAGCTTCGCCATTAGAGCTGTCTCTGTTGGCTACACTTCTCTCCTTGTCTATTTATGCAATGGGCATTTTTGGAGCAAATGCTCCGCTGACTGTTCTTCCTGTCCACAAGGAAGGCACCACCTTGAGCTTTTGGCACAAGTGACTATTAAGTCTGTTGTATCCGTTGCGGAGCCTCACCAGGACACCTTGTTGCTCTCTGGACAACAGATGATACTCATCCACGGGTATCCTGGGCGTTGTGATAGTCCAGATGATGCTTCGCATCTTGCCGTAAGTGGTGCTGTTGTAAGACTGCTATAGTGAAAAAGTTAAAGTTTAAGTATGATAGTGGTTCAAATCCCCTCAGAAATCCTACTGGTGATTCGTGTAATAAATCATTTTCTGCAACTAGGTATTCAGACGCTTGTTCAGAATATACGTATGGAGTTTGCTTGAAATATTCTCCTACAGCTGTCAGGGGTTTTAATATCGTCTTTCATTTGTAATGGGTGTGTATCTGCTTCCATCCAATGTGGTAGAAATGATCCAGAATCAAGCAATCTATTGCAGAATGTGGTAAAAAAAAAAATGTAAACGCAAGGAGCATATTCAGAAAATTCAGCACTGAGCATCTGAAACTTTCCCAAGTTTCCGAGGTTACTTCTGCTCAAGTTATACTGATTTCAAGTAGGGTGATCTCTAATGTGGAGTTTTGCAAGGTATCATATATTATGGCACTGTTTTGCAATATTCTCATAATTGCGTTCTTTTTCAGCTAGAGTCGCCACCGAACACTGTCTGAAAATGTATAAACTATTCATCAATTGAAACACAACGGGATTACAGTATCTTACAGATTCCAAATTTTTTTATGTTTTTGACTCAACTCACAAGTATTTCCAATATTGTTTTTTTTTTGTCCTAATGACTTTTCCTTTCATTTTTGGTAACTTTTCATACAGAGTTCATCATGTTGAAACTTCATGACTAGTTTTGACTATAAATGCTCTGTATTGCCTTAAAGCTTGACTTGCCTACGTCCTTGTTTTTGTGCATTGTGCATTGAACAAATGATTTTTTTTTCCCATCATGCCACTTATAATGGTCATTTTCATATACGGCTAACACAATAAATCCCTTCGTTAAAAGCCCTAAGAACTTAATGTCAAGACCGATTAATTCAGAGGTCCTGGTTAAAAAAGAAAAAGAAAAAAGAAAACAAAGAAGAAGAAGAAGAAGAAGAAGAAGAAGAAGAAGAAGAAGAAGAAGAAGAAGAAGAAGAACAACAACAACAACAACAACAACAAAAAAAACAACAACAACAACAACAAACAAAGAAAAGCTGAAGCATCAGGGGATACAAAAACTTTACAATAGTCGTTTATTCTATTGGGGTTCCAGATCTATTTTTGATTAACAGGCTTTCCGGGTGAGCTGCACTGTGATGTTGAAGCATACTGGTTTCAAGTTGTGTTTCCACAAGGATGTGTGTTAACTAAATTCTATAAATTAACTTCAAAACATAGGACGCGATGATAGAAATGTCTGGTTACTAAGAAATAATCAATTCTACTTGCTACACTTAAAAGCAGTCCATGTAAATTCACCAGAATCACTGTGTGATAGAAAGCCATTTAAAATTAAGGACGAAAATCGGTCACATCAATTTAAAACATAACGACCAAACGTTGTTAATTACTCTGACCTTCAACTGACATCTAAACTCTTCTAGCTCAATCATCTTTCATCTTAAGAGCGTCTGGCAACGAAGTGGCATTTCTGCAGCCTATCCTGGTATTCAGATCACCGAATGCGGGATTTTCATTGTGTTCTTGGGGGGGGGGGGGGGGGGGGGGGGGGAGAGAGAGAGAGAGAGAGAGAGAGAGAGAGAGAGAGAGAGAGAGAGAGAGAGAGAGAGAGAGAGAGAGTCGTGGAGTAGCCAGCAGTCAGCCCCGTGACCTCTCCACTGTACAATGTGCGACACAACTGTTGACATTCTCTGTATTGCTCAGGGGGGTGGGTAGAAAGGGGGGGGGGGGGGGGGGAGAGGGGGGGTTCTAGAAAACTGCTTTCTTGTGTTACGTGTGAGTATGCGTGCGTGCGTGCATGCGTGCGTACAGGCGTACGTGCC
>JADBJO010019031.1:10000-17500 GCA_016801955.1 Conus betulinus | reverse complement strand
GTGCGTGTGCATGTGCGTGTGTGTGTGTGTGTGCATGTGTGCATGTGTATGCGTGTGTGTGTGTGTGTGTGTGTGTGTGTGTGTGAGAGAGAGAGAGAGGGAGAGAGAGAGAGAGAGAGAGAGAGAGAGAGAGAGAGAGAGAGAGAGAGAGAGAGAGAGAGAGAGAGAGAGAGAGAGAGAGTGAGAGGAGAGAGACACACCACACACACACACACACACACACACACACACACACACACACACACACACACAACACACACACACACACACATGCGCACACACAATGTGTGTGTGTGTGTGTGTGTGTGTGTGTGTGTGTGTGTGTGTGTGTGTGTGTGTGTGTGTGTGTGTGTGTGTGTGTGTGAGAGAGAGAGAGATAGATAGATAGATAGAGAGAGAGAGAGAGAGAGAGAGAGAGAGGGAGAGAGAGAGAGAGACAGAGACACAGACAGACAGACAGAGACGGAGAGAAACAGAGATAGAGGTAGTTTGTTTCCATTATACACTCGTTCAGGTTATCAATCCCTGACAACTAATCTGTCAGAAAGTGTATGAAAGTTTCAGCTTTTGCGACTGCAGGTGGAACTTATACTATGAACATAGTTTTGAAATAATGAGTGACTTAGCGAATGCACCAAAACTTCACAGAAACGGGCCTCGGCTTCTCAGACAGGGAAAGAAGAAGACCAACCAACAAAAACCTATAAAGAAATAGTGGCGAAAAAGAGTACAGATAAGAAAGTCCAAAGTCACAATGGAGATGTTTTAGAAAGTCATTAAAAGCATGGAGAAGAAGGAGGAGGAGAAGGAGAAATAGGACGAATAAGAGGAGAGGAGAGGAGGAGGAGAAGGAGACAGAGGAGGAAGAGGAGTAGGAGAAGGAGATAGAGGAGGAAAGAAGAGGAGGACATGAAGGAGGAGGAGGCGGAGCAGAGGGCGGTGGAGGGATGAAAAAGAAGACGTTAAGGAGATAAGTAAGTACTAAGTCACAATGGAAATAATTTTAGAAAATCTCTAAAAGAATGGAGGAGGTCGTGCGGTCAATTTACCTCGAACATTATTTCATTTAAAACCAATTATTACCTCTATTGTGTTGTTTTCTTGCTTTATGTATCTACGTAATTTCCATTCAGTTCTTTTCAGATCTTGAAGCATTGGCTCAAATATGTTATCTTTTCTAGATATTTAAGTAAGCGTTTTATTCATTTATTCGCTTATGTCTTTCTATCATTATCATCATTATTACTATTGTTATTACTACTCTCCTCATCGTCATTATATCATTATTATTATCATCATATCATCATCATCATTTTTTTGTAATTCTTACAATTAATTTACATCACCTTCTTTCATATTCGTATTCTGCCCTTTACTGGACACTTTGGCAGTCTATTGGACTGTGATGTTCTCTCCATGGTGTTGACAATACCACATAATTACTGGTGGTGCTCTGTGTCAGGAGCCCAGAAACAGTAGCAGCAACAACAAGGACAACAACAACCACAGAAGCATCAATAACAATAAAAGCAGAAAAGTTCGTCACTGCATAATTATAACAACAGTGACATCGGCAACAACAAAAACACAGACATAACGTTGAAAGATGTAGATGCAGAGGCACTCAACAGCACCACCACTACCACCACCACCACCACCACCATCACCACCACCACCACCACCACCAGCAACAACAACAGTAAAGGCAACAACAACACCACCACAGCAACAAAGATGACAACAACAACAAGAACAGAAGTAGGAACAACATAGATAACAAGACTGATAGCAAGAAGAAGATCAATCGCCATGAACAACAGTGGCAACGTCAGCAACAACAATGATCAGAACAAGAGTAGCATCAATAAGAACCAGAACAAAACAATAACAGGTAAAACAACAATAAAAAGCCAGAGCAATTACAAAACGTTATAAAAGCATGAACAACAACAGCAACAACGACAAAACAGCAGCCAGCACAAAATCTTCGAAAATGAGCACAGAAGCAGGCAGAAAAAAAGAAGAAGATAAATGATAAAACAACAGTAATAGAAAAACAGCTTTCCAGTTGAAACGAATGACTGCCGGCTGAATGTGTGTGAACGCTAATTAATCAGAGAATCCGTAAACTCTCTCAGATTCTAACCACCACATTCACGGCTGCTGACTCACTGGGTGATCTTATTGTCACAGTGAGCCACCGGGAAGACAACTCACAGCATTGTAATTTAAGTTCCTCTAATTTTCTCTCACGACTAGTTTATGTTCAGGCGACGGCCTCATTTTCGGGAGGCCTGTTTCCTATGCACGTGCGTAGAGACTGCGTTATGGATGGAAGTGGTGAGGGTGGGGTGGAGGTGGTGGTGGGTAGTGATATAGGTTGAGACAACTGAGCGGCTGTTGAGGTCAATCTATTTTGTCATCTTGTTTTCGTCATCGTTTTGCTTTCGTTTCTTTCTCTCTTTGTCATCTGTTTTCGTCATCGTTTTTCTTTCGTTTCTATCTTTCTTTCTTTCGTTCTTTCTTTCCAATTGTTCTCCTTCTTCTCCTCCTTCTCTCTTCCTCCTCCTCCTGCTCCTCCTTTTTTATCCTGCTCTTACTGCTACTGCTTTTTTTTCTTCTCCTTTTTGCTTTTTTCTTTGTTTCTTTCTTTCTTTTGTCTCTTCTTTTTTTTTCTCCTTTTTAATTTTCTTTGTCAAATGTATCCTTTTCATTTTTCTTCTTCTTGTGTTTGTTCCATTTCCTCTTTCTCTATTATTTTTTATTTCTTTTTATTTATTTCTTTTTTTTTTTTACTCTGCGAGTCCTCTTCTGCATTGCAGGCGTTGTTCTCTAATTCTGCTTTCTGTGTTTTTGTTGCACCATTCCCTTTCTATCCTTTTTTCTGTTCTCTATCTTTTTTTTTGTTCTGTAGCTTTTTTCATCAGTAGGTCTTCTTCAATCTTCAAATCAATCGTCAAGTCGTCTCCTTAGACTTTAAGTGACTCTACCTCCATTCTCTTTATCATCATCATCATCATCATCATCATCATCATCTTCTTCTTCTTCTTCTTCTTTCTTTCTTTCTTTCTTTCTTTCTTTTCTTACTTGTTTTTTTCTTTGCTTTGTTTTTTCTCCATATCATTGTCGCCATTTTTTTAAACTTTCGTTCTTTTACCTATGTCCTCCTCCTTCTTCTCCCTTTCCATCCTCTTCTCTGGCTTCTTGTTCTTGTTCTTGTTCTTGTTCTTCTTCTTCTTCTTTATCTTCAGAGAAATGTCAAATCAGATTTCCTGCCTATTCTACTCACCCAGAATATCCTTAATGCTACAGGCAAAAGAAAATATTTTTAAAAGTGTTGGCTGTGGTATGAACACACACACACACACACACACACACACACACACACACACACACACACACACACACACACACACACAGAGAGAGAGAGAGAGAGAGAGAGAGAGAGAGAGAGAGAGAAGAGAGAGAGAGAGGAGAGAGAGAGAGAGAGAGAGAACTCTGAAAAAATTTTTAATTGTCAGGCCATCAATCTGTATACAATGGGGTACACGTTTGCTGAGAATAGAATGAAAATGGGGTACGGGTCATCAGCAAAAGGAAGTAAATTCTTTCCAGAAATAGAAGCAAACAACTACATGGGGAAATATTTCAAGGAAACAAACCAAGATAAACAAAAATATTTTCATTTGCGTTTGAAAACCCATCCCAACACATATATATCATATATATAGTTTCTGCTCATAAGTTCATGTCTAGTTTTCAGTGCATGAAATATATATACATTACCAAATTTCTAAGAATCATCATGTTTTCAGATTGTGTTAAAAAAAAAAAGCCAAACGCTGTCAAGGTCAAGTGACCTAGGGGTTAGGAAGGAGACGGGAGTAAGTGGTGAAGAAAGGCACGGTCGACACCCCAAACTCCCGACACCAGGAAACGGAGGGGTACATTCAAAAACAACATTTATTTCCACAACACTAACATAAATTTCATATTCTCATTCATGCAGATATGGTACAAGGGAAACTGAAGAAGAAAAGAGGACAGACGAGGAGCAAGTTCTAGTTCTGAGAAGGTGGGAAATAGAGAAGAAGGGATAGATACCTACCAGAAACTATCTATTTAAGGGGACAAAGTAACCCCAATACACCTTCCCCCAGAACCCGGGTCACCCGCCTATTGTTTGCCCTAAATCCCACTAATCACTATGTCCCTTCAAGTAAAAGAAGAAAAAAGCAAGGTCAACAAGTTCACAAGGAAATGGCTTGGTGTCCCACCCTGTCTGACTGACATAGCGCTGTACTGTCGCCAAGCAAAGCTGAAACTACCACTGAAATCCATCCTGGAGGAATATAAAGCAGGGAAGATCAGACTTCAAAGCATGCTGGAGGACTCAGGAGACAAGGTGGTTGAAGCAATCAAGCCCCAGCTGAAGACAGGCAGAAAATGGAAAGTTCAAGAGGCGATGGATTCTGCAAAAGAAAGTCTCAAGATCAGAGAAATAACAGGACACACACAGACCAACAGACAAGGACTGGGGGTGACCAAAACTGAATGGTGGTCAAAGGCCAAAGGAAAAGCCAAAAGAGACATGATGATTCAGGAGATGAGAAAAGAAGAGACCAAAAAAAAAGACTCCAAAAAGCAGTCCAGCAGAGCCAGCAAGGGCAATGGACAACGTGGGAGAATGCACTCCAAAGAAGTCTCACTTGGAATGACATTTGGCACATGGCCCCTCTCAGGATCAGCTTCATTCTCAGATCTGCATATGACCTTCTGCCCTCAAATGCAAACCTGGTGAAGTGGGGAAAAACAGACGATCCTTCATGCCCCCTCTGCCATGAAAAAAAAAACAGTGGAGCATGTCCTAAGCTCATGTAAAGTAGCCCTGGCTCAAGGAAGGTACACATGGAGGCACAACCAAGTGCTCAAGAGATTGTACAAGTAGTCTGGGCTAGTACCAACACCACAAAAGGGAAAAATCAGGACTCCAAAAGCACCCGCAACATTCTTCACGGCAGGAGGCAGCGAATCATGGCCAAGAACAACAGTGCCACTCGGAACATGCAGGCAGAGTCTGCTGGACGGGGCAGATGACTGGGAGTGCACTGCAGACCTCCCAGAATGGAATAGTCACCCAGAGATCATCAGCAAGAGTGGCATGAGACCAGACATAGTAGTCCACTCTCAGTCAACCAAGCAGCTGATCATGATCGAGCTCACGGTGCCATATGAGAACAGAATGGAGGCAGCTCAAATCTACAAGACTGAAAAATATGCTGATCTGGCAAACAGCCTGAGGAGAAGAAGGCTATCAGGTCAAAGTCCTCACTGCAGAAATTGGAGCTAGGGGGTTTGTAGGAACGTCTGCATACAGCCTCATGAAACAGCTCTCAGTTGCAGGGAGGGAAAAAAACCAGAGCCCTGAAAGCAATGGCAGAAGCGGCAGCAGAGAGGTGTTCAAGTTGGATCTGGTCAAGGAGGAACAAAAGTGAACTTCATAAGGCTTAACTTTCCTACAAATATCAGGTGTCCCAGTGGCTCAGTGGTTAGTGCGCGAGTCATTAAGTGGAAATGAGCATGTCCAGAGGGGCATGGGTTCGAATCCCAGCCATGGCTCGTCCCAAGATGGGGAAAAAAAAGGGGCTCTCTCCTCCTCCTCCTCCTCCTCCTCCTCCTCCTCCTCCTCCTCCCGTCTCTTTTCCTCTGTCTGTCTGTCTCTCCTCCTCCTCCTCCTCCTCCTCCTCCTCTTCTTCTTTTTCTTCTTCTTCTTCTTCTTCTTCTTCTTCTTCTTCTTCTTCATGTGTGACGGCTTGTAGCCTGATGGGTAATGAACAACATAAGCTGGATTTCTACTTAACTTGCTTCTCTTTTGCATTGTTATCCTGTTTTTGGTCTAGCTGTTGTATCTCCTGTTGCTGTTTATGTTGTTCACGTTGTGATTTTTCATCATCATCATCATCATCATCATCATCATCATCATCATCATCATCATCATCATCATCATCGTTGTCATCATCATCGCCGTCGTCGTTGTCGTCTTCATCGTGTAGTCATCATCATCATCATCATCATCATCATCATCATCATCATCTTCTTCTTCTTCTTCTTCTTCTTCTTCTTTTTCTCTCTCCTCCTCCTCCTCCTCCTCCTCTCTTTCTTTACCTCTTCTTCTCTTCTTTTTTCTTTCATCATAATAGTCATGATCGTTATCATTTTTTCCATTATCATCGTCTTCTTGTTTTCCTCCCCATCCTTTTCTTGCTCCTCTTCCTTCTCTTTCATCTTCTCTGCTCCTGGTTTTTGTTCGCTTCATCATCGCCGCTTTTTTTTTGTCCTTGCTGTCCTTTCTCTCCCCCCTCCCCCCTCCCCTGGTTCATTTAAAAAATACCAGCCAGTTATGATTAGGGGTGAGCTTGTCCTTCCCTTTTAGCACGTCCCTTTGTATCCTTGTTTTCAGGGTCCTTTGCTGTCGTTCGTCACCTGATCCATCAGACGTTATATTGTATTGTGGCTGCTACCTGGCTGTCGTTCGTCACCTGACCCATCAGACGTTATATTGTTTTGTGGCTGCTTCCTGGCTGTCGTTCGTCACCTGACCCATCAGACGTTACATTGTTTTGTGGCTGCTACCTGGCTGTCGTTCGTCACCTGATCCCATCAGACGTTATATGTTTTGTGGCTGCTTCCTGGCTGTCGTTCGTCACCTGACCCATCAGACGTTATATTGTTTTGTGGCTGCTTCCTGGCTGTCGTTCGTCACCTGATCCATCAGACGTTATATTGTTTTGTGGTTGCTTCCTGGCTGTCGTTCGTCACCTGACCCATCAGACGTAATATCGTTCTGTGGCTGCTTCCTGGCTGTCGTTCGTCACCTGACCCATCAGACGTAATATCGTTCTGTGGCTGCTTCCTGGCTGTCGTTCGTCACCTGACCCATCAGACGTAATATCGTTCTGTGGTGGCTGCTTCCTGGCTGTCGTTCGTCACCTGACCCATCAGACGTAATATCGTTCTGTGGCTGCTTCCTGGCTGTCGTTCGTCACCTGACCCATCAGACGTTACATTGTTTTTGGCTGCTTCCTGGCTGTCGACTGAGCAAGCACATTCAGTGACGGTGTCTTAGGATTTGATGATTTCACTATCATGTCAGTAGAGCAAATCATACTCTCTCTCTCTCTCTCTCTCTCTCTCTCTCTCTCTCTCTCTCTCTCCTCTCTCCCCTCTCTCTCTCTCTCTCTCTCTCTCTCGTCTGCGTTGTTTTCTTTTCTTCAGTGTAATGGAAGTGGAACACGCCAAGTTCTTGCCGTGATCATTTCTCCCTTCCCCTGTGAAAATCACCTAACACACGCGCGCGCGCGCTCGCACGCACGCACGGGCACACACACACACACACACACACACACACACACACACACACACACACACACACACACACACACACGTACGCACGTACGCGCGCACGCACACACACACATACGCACGCACACGCGCATGCAC
>JADBJO010019031.1:0-5000 GCA_016801955.1 Conus betulinus | reverse complement strand
GGAGGGCGCCACTACGTCCGAAAAACGACAGCCCCCATGGACTCGCCGGTGACCCTGACGGAATCAAACCAAGGCCACAGATATTGAGAGATCATCGAAACTGAAGTCACCATGAGAACAGGGTATAAAAGGGCCACAATAATTTGATATTGTTGTTTTAATCTGATCCATGAGAATGAGAATGATGAAAGTGATGCTACGGATTTCCGATTCCATTCTGGTCTGAGACTGCATGACAGGGTTGTACTCTACGCTTCATTTCATAATACATCCCGGCGTCAATCAGGCCCTAGAGATACAGACACCTGCTGTGTTGCTCAGGGAAATTTGAGCAGCACTCTCAGAGACGCATCCATTAAGTGGATGAAACTCGACTGTGTGGTCCAAGTCTTCCCAACTGAGCCCGTAGCAAACGCCACTCGGGCTAAGGGGTGGTCAAGGCAGAAAAAAAAATCCACATGACTCTGATGGGAATCGAACCCAGGACCTTCTAGCTGGAGTCCGAGGCGCTAACCACTTTGCCACGACGGTTGGTTCCTGTATCTTCTGTATATGCCCACGTAAATTGGTTGGTTTGTCTGTTAGCAAGGATGATTACACACACACACACACACACACACACACACACACACACACACACACCACACACACAAACACACGCTCAGACAGCAGCGACAGCTACTGCAATAGCAGCAGCAGCAGCTACACCAACAACAACAAACAATAAAGTGTATAACTTAAGGAAAGAAAGTCACATGTATGTATGTGCGCTTGACAACACACACACACACACACACACACACACACACACACACGGATCCATTTTCACAAAAACTCGGTGGAACATTGAATGTGCCCGAAAGACGAACACGTTCCATTTTTTTTTTTCAGATTTGAGGTACAAATAGATTTATAGGAGCCCCAGTGGCCCAGTGAATAGCGCCACGGGATGCCCGGCTGGGTGGTTTTGGGTTTTCGATTTCCCATCAGAGCCATTTTATATGAAATTTTCAGCCAAGACTGGCTCCATATGATCTAGTTTTCAGCAGCCATTTTGTTACGGATGGAATGGGTGGTGTCTGCAGGTGTCTGACTGTCTGACTCACACACAGAAATTATGGATGCATGCACGACTTTTTCAAATCACATACACACACCCACTCACCCGAACATTGACAGCCAGGCAACAGAACAACACTTTTTTTTTTTATTGTTTTATGCTGCCTGAGCCATCAGACAAACATATAATAAACGCAAGAACATCAATATTCGACACGCCAACTACAAGGCGTACACACAAACTATATATATATGTGTATTAATACTTCAAGTACGCCAAACAGAGCGCACGACACACAATATATCTATATATAATTTGCTATCTATTCCGCTTGCTCCAACGACGATGAAGGCGACGACGACGACGACGACGACGAAACGACGAAGATGACGAAGACGACGAGACGACGAAGATGAAGACGACAACGTCTACAGCGTCCAGTCCGACACAACTTCACAGAGCTGTGGCTAAAAAAAGAAAAAAAAAAAAAAAAATGCTACACTCACGGCGTCTCTGCCGGCGACAGTTTCACACAGGAGCTGTGGGCTCACACACAAAAAAAACCCACAACGCAGCGACGGCCTAGCCAACAGGTCAATGGTTCAGAACTCGGGAGCAGCGCTCTGGCTTGGCAGCAGTGGCGTCTCCAGCCCAACTGGCTCAGCGGGTAGTCGGTCCCGGGCGCAGTGGCAGGTAGGGTAGATTGTCAGCACTCAGGCCGGCCTCTCAACACCGACGCAGACGGAGAACAAGGGGGTAGACACAGCTACGGACCCCTGACCCTCACACAGTAGCAGCCAATCCCCCTCAGTCCAGGGAACACTTCTACCTGGGGGAAACTGATTAACTACCTTGATTATCAAGGCTACTATTCATTACAATCACGACTACATTCAAATACATTAGCCACATCGCATTCCAATTGAACTTGGGACAAACATGAGCATATTCTTTCTTCAACACTACAACATTCCTTTTTCCGGTATCATAACACTACACAGGAAAGAACTTCAATATAAAACTTTCAGAATCTAGTTTCCAAATTGGGGAAAGGATTCTCACTTAATCCTTCTTCAATACACACTTTTTTACTGATTACTTTTCATCAAACTATAAATGTCTTTCGTCGTGTCACAAATGTTCATTTCTATTCTTGTATAATAACAAGAATGTTCACTTCATTTCATATAGTCACCACATTTTAAAAGATTTTTTTTTTCAAAAGATTCATCTACTTCAATACATATGAAGGAAAGATTTCCACACACTCTTGTTTACCAACACACAACTATTCAATATTCATAACAAGAGTGAATTAAATACTCAAAACCACCATATAGAAGATATGTAAAGTCTCTGTCGCTCACTCTGGGAGCTTATTATCCATAACATCAAAACTCTCCCTCTTCTCGCAAACCACGTTAGAATAAGACCTGTTTTCATCATAAAGTTCATAACTAGTTAAGTCACAAAATAAACATTTTTTTCCCTGAAGACCACTTCCTTTAACACTCACTTCATCTATTCATGTTTTCCGACAGCATTTCGTTTTGTTACCCTATCAAGTCATAGGATAACAGAACACACAACAAACATACAAATCCTTCACAAGTGAAACTGAGGAAAGTTTCAGTCGCTTCTAAACGGGAATACGTTTCCGTTTGCTAATAAATAAATATTGAATGATAAATACCTGATTGCCACCAAATCACCAAATACAGCTGAGTCCCCTCTTCGACCTTCTGAAAAGTTGCGTTGCCGGAATCACTGCAGAGACTGCCTAACCGGTTCAGCTCACCCGGCTTTAAACGGTGCGCAGGTGAGTAGCAGTCAGGTAAACTTTTCAATCGGCTTCCGGACGACTACCTTCCGGTTAGCACGGTTGCATGAAAATTTGTGACTGGCCGGGAAACAGTCCGTCACACATTTCTTCCCATCATTGTAATCGTGATGTTGACAGATCATCATCAAGATGGTTTCAATGACATTTCGTGCACAGTGTGAACATAGGTTCAATTCCCAGTGTCTGTCTTCTCTGTGACAGCAAGCTATGGATCGAGTGTTTTGAGTATCAGTGTACTTTCAGGTGAATGGTGTGGTAAGATATCCAGGCATTTTTCAGATAAGAATGTCTCTTTCATCGATAGAACCGTGGGTACCTGGGCTTGCCGCATTTCTCTAATCAGGGTCCATATGTTATGCACACAGCAAAGTTAGAATAATTTTACTTTTTTTTTTTGTCAAATTATAAGTTCAGAGATTTCCACATAGTTGATAATTCGACTTCAACAGGCAGAGAGAGGAATCCAAAATAGTTTTGGATCGCTGTATTTAGGTTGAATTACAGTTCAAATTGTCTTGTTTTTCTCTCAGGCCCGACGATAGTAGTTAGAAATGTGTGCAGATCGCTATTAAAGCAAGCCACTCTCAGAAAGATTATTTTGTTAGAGTATTGAAATCGATCATTTTTATAAAGGTGTATGCCACGTGGCATTAAGTAGGTCGTAACAGTAAAAATGCTTGACCTGTGTAAATCAAAATGGTCATACTGATAAAAACGTATGCCATTTGGCATTGGAACAGGTTAAGCTAATTAAGACGTGTGTCACGTGACCATTATAATTGGTCTTACCAATACATATGTATGTCACGTGATCTTTAAAAACAGGTCCTACATTAAAGATGTATGTCACTTTGCTTAAACAGGTCATAACAATATATATATGTATATCATGTGGGCATTAAAATAGACCATACCAATTTAGATGCATGTCTCTAGCATTAAAAATAGGTAAAGTCAATAAAGATGCAGATCACTTGGTATTAGACGAGGTCAGATCATGCCAGTTTAGATGTTTATCATGTGGCCTTAAAGAAAAAAAAGTGTCTAAAAGAAACCTGAAGTAAATCGATCAGAGCGTTTGACTGCAAAGCTCCCGGTTGTAGGTTCAAACTTTTGTAGGTTCAAACTTACGCGAAGTCGGATGTGCACAGCTTGAAAATTCTCTGTGTCTATCCTGCAGCAGATGTGTACAGCTTGAAAACTCTCTGTGTCTATCCTGCAGCAGATGTGTACAGCTTGAAAACTCTCTGTGTCTATCCTGCAGCAGATGTGTACAGCTTGAAAACTCTCTGTGTCTATCCTGCAGCAGATGTGTACAGCTTGAAAACTCATCTCTGCGTCTATCCTGCAACAGATGTGTACAGCTTGAAAACTCTGTGTGTCTATCCTGCAGCATATGTGTTCAGCTTGAAAAACTCTGTGTCTATCCTGCATCAGATGTGTACAGCTTTAAAACTCTCTGCGTCTATCCTGCATCAGATGTGTACAGCTTGAAAAACTCTGTGTCTATCCTGCATCAGATGTGTACAGCTTGAAAAACTCTCTGTGTCTATCCTGCAGCAGATGTGTACAGCTTGAAAACTCTATGTGTCTATCCTGCAACAGATGTGTACAGCTTGAAAAACTCTCTGTGTCTATCCTGCAACAGATGTGTACAGCTTTGAAACTCTGTGTCTTTCCTGCAGCAGAGGTGTACCTGATTCAGACCAGGGAAGGTCAAAGTGGTGAAAGAAGCGATGAGGCCCAATTTACATAATGCTGTGCTTTGACCCGGTAAAATAATAATATAGTCATAGTTAACTGTTCCAAGGGCTAACAAGCTATGATATTTTTTCTACTGAGGGGAAACAGTATGTCATACAGTATCAAAACTAGGCCATTGTCATGTGACGTAGCCTCACATGGCGAGATGTGACGTTCCGTCGCGTACGCCCTTATTTGATATAAAGCATTTCCCTAGGTAGGGGAAAGAAAAGGTAAAAGAAAGAATAATTTACGTGACCCGACCAGTGTGATCGGTGTCGCTGCTGTGGCTATGGACGTAGGGTGATTGTTGGTGAAATGGACGGACGTTGTCCATTGGTCAAGTAACCAAGG
>JADBJO010019030.1:32500-34119 GCA_016801955.1 Conus betulinus | reverse complement strand
GTCCTAGCCCTGGCAGAGACAGATTTCAAATTGACCTGTCATTGTTTGGACAGTATACTGGCATGCCCCATGTCTTCTACGTCAATTATTTGATCGTTTGTTATATTATCTTTTTTCTCTGACATCTTTCCACGTTCTCTAAACGGCACTACTCTCACCCGACTCATCATTGACGCCACCCCATCCATTCCTAACAGTCCGCGTTGACAGGTTGTGTTCTGTTCTAGTTTTTTGTGCTTAAAATCCATAGGCCTCTTTATGAAGTCGTCACCAGGTCACCACCAGCTGAGACACTGCCTGTTGTTGCTGAAAATCTACGGCCTAGGTCAACATACACAGAACGCAGTCCTCTTCACCACCTAAATCGACGACCATAACTGCTTAGATACGGAGCCTGCTTGAGCAAGATATACCTATCACCAGGGTGAAGTATTGACGAGTGACATAATTTGAAGGTTGTCCTATCACCAGAGCAAAGCACGAAGAGTCACGTCATTTGAAAATTGTTTCAATGTCATAATGATCAGTGAGGGTACAGATGATGGCAGAAAGGATCGTGTTCGAACAATTATTCCTGTACTTTACCCTTCCTTCACTGTGTGTTCTGGCATCATCTCGGCTAATCGAAAAAAAACTCTCACAGTGATGCGTCCGTGCAGTGGTAGAAACCCTACTGATTTGCACGTCTTTTCATGTGAACCCTTTGCACACCCAAGTTAAACTTTAAAAAGGTACAAAAACTTCAACAACAACAACAACAACAACAGCAGCAACAACAACAATTAAACAAAACAACAAAAACATCAGCACCAGCAACAGAAACAACAACAACAAGAAGAACCAAAAATTAATAAAATGAAAAAAGTAAGAAATAATGAAAGGCTGTAGAGGAACAGGATCATACAGACAATCTCTAATGGACGTTCGGAAAATAACACCGTCCATCGGAGGACGTCCATCGGAGGACGTTAGATTAGTTATCGGTGCGGTGGTTAATTAGACACCTGATCTGCTCATCATGTCCTTCAATGTATAGGGGTCAGCCTGACCCTGCCACGATGGTCAGGTAATGTGACGCCTAGAAAATAGATCGCCATTGATATGCTGTTGCTTTGGCAGCAAACAGACTTACTAAAGTCATTCCGTGTCATAATATCTTATTCATAAATTTTTTTCTGTTTTTCATAGTAGTACTAGGAGAGACAATGGTGGTAATAGTAGTGGTAGTAGTAGTAGTAGTAGTAGTAGTAGTAGTAATGGTGGTGGTGGTGGTGGTGGTGGTGGTTGTAATAGTAATAGTAGTAGTAGTAGTAGTAGTAGTAGTAGTAATGTATTCATGTAGTTCGGTCATGTAGGTCATGCAGTTCGCAGGCCAGACCATCGGTTGCCAAAGAAACTATTGTTTGGCGAACTACAACAAGGAAAGCGCTCTCATGGAGGCCAGAGGAAGCGTTTCCAAGACAGCCTCAAATCCTCCCTGAAGGCCTTCACATCGGCTACACAACATGGAAGCAGACTGCCCAGGACAGAGACGGGTGGCGATCAGTTGTCCGCAAAGGTGCAGGGACCTGTGAATGTAACAGAATTGCTGCAGCTGAGCTGCGCAGGATGATCAGAAA
>JADBJO010019030.1:15000-25000 GCA_016801955.1 Conus betulinus | reverse complement strand
AGTCGGCACTGCCCAGGTAGGCAGCCCGTTGTGTAAACGAGTGTGAATTGTAAAGCGCTTAGAACTTGGTCTCTAGCCGAGAATATGCGCTATGTAAGTATTCATTATAACAATAACAATAATAATCTCTTAGAGTTGAAAAAGAAGGATCACAAAATTTGGAACAAATTGTAAGGCATGTTTTGTTAAGGGTGAAGCCAAGGCATATCATTCTGGGCTGAGACTGCATGCCATGTCTATCTTCTATCCCTCCCTCGTTGATAATATATCCTGGTGCCAACCTTTATGCTGGCTCATGGAACTCAACCGCCTGGTGCCAGTCTACTCCTGTGAGCCTTTGGTACGTTCAGCAAAAATGTAGGACCACACTGTATGGAAAAACATCTGACATGTCCGTCGAGACGACGAAGTCCATAGTCATCCTGGGGTCGGGGGTGAGTACGTAGATGGCTGGTCAGGCCGATCTGCGCCCGGAAAGACCTATCACAGTATGGACAGGGGATGGTGGCGGCAGTTGGAGATCTGTTGACACTGGTCTTCCTGATCATCCTGCGCTGCTCAGCTGCAGCAATTCTGTTGCTTCACAGGTCTGCACCTTTGCGGACAACTGATCGCCACCCGTCTCTGTCCTGGGCACAGTCTGCTCCCATGTTGTGTGGCTGATGTGAAGGCCTTCAGGGAGGATTTGAGGCTGTCTTTGAATCTCATCTTACCACTTAATGCCCATGAGTCTTCTGAGGCAGGTGGTGTGGAAAATGGTTCCGTTTCAAAGGCATGACGCTTATAAACCGTCCATGTTTCACAGCCATAGAGCAGTGTGGTGAGAAGGGTGGCCCGAGACACCTTGATCTTGGTCTGTAGGGTGATGCCTCTCCTGCTCCACACGTTCTGGTGGAGTCTGCCCAAAGCGGAACTAGCTTTGGTGAGACGGGCATTCGCCTCATCGTCGATGACAACGTTTCTGGACAGAGTGCTGCCTAGGTAGGTGAACTTATCCATCGCGTTCAGCAAACCTATAGGACCACGCTGGATGAAGGGAGATCTGACAGACACTGCTGTAGTGGACACAGAGGAATGAAGACGGTACTGTGAAGCCAGACAGGGATTTGACGCAGTAGGGCTTCAGACACCTTCACTCGTCTTCGTTTCCTTTGGTGTAATGGGTTAGCCTGTCTATGGGATATATATATATATATATATATATATATATATATATAGTTAAGCACAGGCCTTTGCACACAGGGGGTTGATTCATCCCTTCAAAAAACATTGTTTTTTTTTGTTATGCGGCAACCAATGATGGAATCTCACACAGCAGTGTGTAATCCAGCCTGTGTCAACTGGTAGTGCGCACGGGGGTCTTGGTGACCTCGTTACCCGCGCGGGGGATAAAAAGTGCAAAGTTGCGTTAACTGTGCCTGTTTTGCATCAAGCTTGCTGGCGACACACAAGATGTGTAAAATGAAAAATTCTTTTTTTTCCCGTGCAAGAGCAGTCTCTCAAGTGAGTTTTATGCCCCTTCTTTTGGCTGTTTTTAACGCGGGGTTGGTTACTGTCAGCCCTTTTTTCTCACCATGCCACCACGAAGAAAACTTGGCACTTTTGACAAAGCCAGGGCGATTGCGTGGATACAAGATGGCATTGCAAAGGCTGAAGTGGCGCGACGACTTGGTGTGCATCATTCAGTTATTGTTAGACTGAATCAGCGTTTTTAGGGCGACCAACAGCGTTGAAGAGAGGCCACGGTCAGGTCGGCCTAGGCAGACTACTCCCAGAGAAGATCGTTTCATCGAGAGGCAGGCCCTATTGCAGCAAGATGGATACAAGATGGCATTGCAAAGGCTGAAGTGGCGCGACGACTTGGTGTGCATCATTCAGTTATTGTTAGACTGAATCAGCGTTTTAGGGCGACCAACAGCGTTGAAAGAGAGGCCACGGTCAGGTCGGCCTAGGCAGAGACTACTCCCAGAGAAGATCGTTTCATCGAGAGGCAGGCCCTATTGCAGCGGGATACCACTTCCACCAGCATCCAAAGGCAGCTTCGTATGGCAAATAACACCATCCTCAGCCGTCAAGCCATACGAAACCGTCTTCACCACTTCGGCCTCAGATCACGTCGCCCAGCTGTTCGACCACGACTGCTAGCAGCCCATAGGCTGGCTCGCCGAGCTTTCTGCCATCGTCATGTGAGATGGAACCAACAACAGTGGTCCCAGGTCCTCTTTTCAGATGAGTCGCGGTTTAGTCTTGAACACAATGACGGCCGAACTAGAGTTTGGAGGCGTGTTGGTGAACGTTACATTGATGCAGCTGTTCGCCAGACCAGGGCCTTTGGGGGAGGATCTGTTATGGGTATGGGGTGCCTTCAGCCTCCACCACAAGACACCACTCTACCATATTGATGGAAACCTCACAGGCATCCGCTATCGGGATGAAATCCCTGGCGCCTTTCGTTGTTCCGACCATGCAAACGGATAGGACCATGGCAGTCTTCCAAGACGACAATGCTCGGCCACATAGGGCCCGGGTGGTGGCCGAAAACTTCATTGTGCAGGCCGGCATCAACAGGATGATCTTCCCGGCGTATAGTCCCGACCTCAATCCCATCGAGCATATGTGGGATGAGTTGGGGAGACGTGTGAAGGAGAACCATCCATCCACCTCCCAGAGACCGCCAGGATCTCTTCCAAATGCTGCAACTGGAATGGCAGAGAATCCCTCAGAGGGTCATCAGAACACTGGTCAACTCGATGAGGAGTCGCTGCGTGGAATGTCTCGCCAATGGCGGTGGCCACACCCACTATTGAAATGATTTTGTGAACTGAACAGATTTTTGCGAACTTTGATTTCGACCCATCCTCTGTTTAATTGTCTGTAAATCAACAACCGTTCATTCGATCCCATGAAATTCAATGTACGTTGGAACAAGATAATGAATTAAATTTGTTCCCAATTTCAAAATCGTGGCTTTTATATTTTGGAAATTATGCGGGTACATGTAAACTGTGCTTAACTTTATGTGACTAGTATATATTGTGTGTGTGTAAGCGTGTCTGCATGTGTTTCACGCGGCCTGTATCTTTTTACAATTTTGATTTTTTGGGGGGTGCGTTCAGGGAGGGTGTGTTAAGGAATGGTGTGTTGACAAGAATTTCCATTTGTGCCTGCAATTGTTTATGATCTCAACTTTTGAATTCAGAGTTGCTAGATGAGGTTTGCATAATATCAGCCACTTTTCTGTAGAGAACATAGGTTGCATTTTTTTCCAGATATTGTTGTATGGTACTGCTCTTTTTATAATTTTCCATGATATATTATAGTCTATTTTTTTTAATCTTTAAGTTTCCAAATGTGTTTGCTTAGTTCTGTTTGGTTTTTATATTTTTCATTTTTGAAGGACTGTTTATGGTTTGCATATCTAGTTTTGAAATGGTTTGCAGTAATCCCTATGTATGTTTCTTGTCACTATCAGTTGTTTACTGTGGCTTGGTATACAATATTATTGTAAAGGCATTTATTATTCAGGGGGCATTGATCTTTTTTTTTTTTGCAGTTACAAGATGTCCTTTTGTTACCCTTTTTGGCTGTGTTGCCTTTAGTTTTGTTAGATGAGTCAATTATGTTTTTGAGGTTGGGCATACATGAATATAGATAGCTTGACGGTGTTTTTTTGAATATTTTAAATAGTACATGTTCTTTTGGAAATGATGTTATAAGATTTTTAAAGAATTCTTTTCCTACATTAGTCTTTATTCTTCCATCATATGGGGGATATATACCATATGATCTTCCTTTTCCTGTTTTTCTTATTACTGTTCATGTTATTATCTGGGTTGTATTGTAGTTTGTAGTTGTAGCCACTTTTTTTTTCAGTGCCTCTTGGTATTCAACTGCTGCTGCACTGTTGAATACTTTCTCGTTGCATGACAGGTTAGATAGTCTTTTGTTTATGCCATTGGGTATGGTTTTTAGGATAGAAGGTGGATGGTTACTTTTGATGTCTACGTAGATGGGTGTATCATTAGGTTTTTTTTTTAGAAACATGTAAACTAAAGGCAACACAGCCAAAAAAGGGTAACAAAAGGACATCTTGTAACTGCACAAAAAAAGATCAATGCCCCTGAATAATAAATGCCTTTACAATAATATTGTATACCAAGCCACAGTAACAACTGATAGTGACAAAGAAACATACATAGGGATTACTGCAAACCATTTCAAAACTAGATATGCAAACCATAAACAGTCCTTCAAAAATGAAAAATATAAAAACCAAACAGAACTAAGCAAACACATTTGGAAACTTAAAGATAAAAAAATAGACTATAATATATCATGGAAAATTATAAAAAGAGCAGCACCATACAACAATATCTCTAAAAAAATGCAACCTATGTTCTACAGAAAAGTGGCTGATATTATGCAAACCTCATCTAGCAACTCTGAATTCAAAGTTGAGATCATAAACAATTGCAGGCACGAAATTCTTGTCAACACACCATTCCTTAACACACCCTCCCTGAACGCACCCCCCAAAAAAATCAAAATTGTAAAAAGATACAGGCCGCGTGAAACACATGCAGAACTCACGCTTACACACACACATATATATATAACACCGGTAGCGTGCCCAAAATGAACACCCTGAAGAGAGCAGAGAGCTGGAAACAAGCTTGTTGGTGTTTTTTTTAATCTCTTTTTTTATCACATTTTTAAACTGTTTCGAGCGCTCGCACTCCTCAGGAATATATATACTCAGGAATTTTATATATATATATATTTTTTTTTTTGTTAAAAATAGTATGATAAAAGGAAGTTTTAAAAATCAACAGATCTGTTTCGAGCCAGCGCTCTCGTCAGGATGGCTTTGGGGCGCCTACTGCCGGTGTTATATGGCCTGATGTCACTGTTTGCACGTGCGGATTGGCTGCACATATTGTTCGGTTTTTGGGGTTGTTTACAGTTCGGGGGTGCGTTTGCTGACAACGATTTCCATTTGTGCCTGCAGTTGTTTACTATTTCTACTTTAGTATTTAGGGTTGCTAAGTATGGTTTGCATAGTATTAACCATTTTTCTGTTGAACATAGTTTGCATCTTTTTGAAATTGTTGTATGGTGATGCCCTTTTTATGATTTTCCAGGATATGTTATAGTTTATTTTTTTGTCTTTAAGTCTCCAAATATATTTGCTCAGTTCTGTTTGGTGGTTTTGTATTTTTCTTTTGTTGAATGACTGTTTATGGTTTGCGTATCTGGTTTTGAAGTGATTTTCAGTGTATGCAAAAAAAGAGGACAAAAACACATATGACTTCAAATCATGGCGATCTCCACAAGCCATAGATGAATGAAATCTTTTGAGGATAAAATGAAAAGAATGATAGCCAACATAGAATTCAAAAAATCAACAACGATTTCCAAACATCATTAAAAAATGAAATAAAACAAATACAAAATGATAAAAAAAAAATTCGTGAAGGCTGAAAAAACCAGTAATTACTACAAAATGGAACCAAACGAGTACTCACAACTTCTTGATAAAAACATTCAGAAAAACTACAAAAAAAGCTGATAAAACCATACACAACAACATCCGAAAAAAAAAGAAAAAGAACTCGTACACCACATGGATCTAGGTGACAGGGTGGAAACAACTGCAATAAAAGAAGCCTTCATAACCCTTTAGAGACCATAAACCCAATTCCACAACAACCCAACATGTAGACTAATAAACCCATCTAAATCTGAACTGGGCAAAATAAGTAAGAAAATCTTAGAAAAAGCCATAAAAAACATAAAATCAAACACTGAAATACAAACCTCTGGAAGAACACATATGAAGTTATCCAATGGTTCAAAAAAATTAACAACAGAAGAACACAGTATTCATCACATTCGACATAGTAGACTTCTACCCATCCATAGACGAAGAGCTACTCACTAAAGCTCTGAAATTTGCTAATAAACACACAGACATAACAGGGTCAGAAATGGAAATCATTTTCACACCAAGAAAACTTTACTCTACAGCAGAAATGATACATGGATCAAGAAAACGAATAAAAACTCAACATTTGATGTGACCATGGGATCGTATGACGGTGCCGAAACATGCGAACTAGTCGGACTGTTTATACTATCCAACATCCAAAAGCAACTCGGAAAACAAGTCGGACTGTACAGAGACGACGGCCTCGCCGCGCTAAACAACAATCCAAGAACCATTGAAAACAAGAAAAAGAACTATGCAAAATTTTTCCAAAACCATAACTTAAAAATCACCATCGAAGCAAACAAAAAGGTAGTGAACTACTTAGACATAACACTTGACCTCAACAACCACATATATAAACCATACAAGAAACCTAATGACACACCCATTTATGTAAACATCAATAGCAACCACCCACCATCTATACTAAAAACCATACCCAATGGCATAAACAAGAGATTATCTAATCTGTCACATAATGAAAGAGTATTCAACAATGCAGCAGCAGAATACCAAGAGGCATTGCAAAAAAGTGGTTACAGCTACAAACTACAATACAACCCAGATAACAACATGAACAAAAACAAAAAAAAAGCAGGAAAAGGAAAATCACATGGTACAACCCTCCATATGATGGACGAGTAAAAAAACAAACGTAGGAAAAGAATTTTTCAAAATTTTGACAGCATCCTTTCCCAAAAGAACACAAATTGTCCAAAATATTCAACAAGAACACCATCAAACTATCATATTCATGCATGCCTAACTTAAAAATATAATTGATTCATCCAACAAAATGAAAAGCAACACAGCAAAGAAGAAGGTGAAGAAAGGAAATCCTGCAATTGTGCTAAAAAAGAACAGTGTCCCTTAAGCAACAAATGCCTCTATAACAACATTGTATACCAAGCCACTGTGACATCAGAAAAAATGAAAAAGAAACATACATAGGGATCACTGAAAAATCACTTCAAAAACCAGATATACGCAAACCATAAACAGTCATTCAACAAAGAAAAATACAAAAACCAAACAGAACTGAGCAAATATATTGGAGACTTAAAGACAAAAAATAAACTATAACATATCCTGGAAAATCATAAAAAGGGCATCACCATACAACAACATTTCAAAAAGATGCAACCTATGTTCAACAGAAAAATGGTTAATACTATGCAAACCATACTTAGCAACCCTAAATACTAAAGTAGAAATAGTAAACAACTGCAGGCACAAATGGAAATCGTTGTCAGCAAACGCACCCTGAACTGTAAACACACCAAAACGAACAATACGTGCAGCCAATCCGCACGTGCAAACAGTGACATCAGGCCATATAACACCGGCAGTAGGCGCCCCAAAACCATCCTGACGAGAGCGCTGGCTCGAAACAGATCTGTTGATTTTTTAAAACTTCCTTTTATCATACTATTAATCAACGTTTTTATCAGAGATGTTACAACAACACAAGACAGGCACAGAAAAGATTCTATACACCAGAAACAAGAGAAACGAAACAGACGAGAATGTGCAAAAAAGGTGACTGAGCAAGAGAAAAGGCAGGACAAAACACGCACATTGAACAAATAATCAAATGATAACTGAATGAATCAGTGGATGAAAGAACGAACAACCGAATCAAAACGATTAATATAATTGGCTCTCTTTTCATCAATTTCATTATACTTGTAGAGTCTCTGATTGTCTGTCTGAATGTCTGTCTGTCTGTCTGTCTGTCTTCCCTTCCCTGCACCGATTAAATGATTACAAGTACATCAGATTCCACACACAGAGAGAGAGAGAGAGAGAGAGAGAGAGAGAGAGAGAGAGAGAGAGAGAGAGAGCAAAAAAAGTTCATGAACAGTTGTCAATTTTTTGTTCTCTTTCTGTCAGCTTCCATTCCCTATCCCCTTTTTTTCTTTTTAAAACTTGACCCCTTCAACACTGGAAAATATGATCTGGACAACAATGATAAGGGTATAAAATTTCCAAGAGATAAGTCAGAAAATCTTTATTCGATCGATGATTGAGAGAGAGAGAGAGAGAGAGAGAGAGAGAGAGAGAGAGAGAGAGAGAGAGAGAGAGTGAGAGAGAGAGACTGACAGACAGACAGACGGGACAGACAGACAGAGACAGAGATAGAGAAACACACATACTGACTGACTGACTGAAACCAATGTTTTGTCAGATTAACTCAAGGTTGTACTGACAAAACACACACACACACACACACACACACACACACACTTTTATGTTACAGCACTGATCTTTTCTCCTTTGTGAGCACATAATTATACCATTAACTCGTGATTATTAGAAGTGTCAATTCTACGCACCAGTGCATGTAATATAAAGGTTCGTCAACCATGCTAAAAGACAAAAAGACTGAATCGAAGAAAAAAAGTTCTTTGAACTTTCCGCATATACTCTGTGTGTGTGTGCTTTTTAATGTATTTCCAGTGAGCACATTGCTCAAACAGTTGTTTGTGTGCTCAAAGCAGCATGTAGTAGAACAACTAAATGACAGGAAAAATCTCGACTACAAATTCCCTGCAGTTAATTATCTTCTTTATCCACCTCATCAGTTTGCAAAACATTCTACCTTCAGGCCAATAATCGGTGTTGTTTTACATAGTATTCATAGCGAGGAGTGATGCACAAAAGCTTATAACAGGCATTGTATGCAGTGTCTCTCTCTCAGACATGTAACAGACAGACGGTGGTTTGGGGGTCCTCACGGATTTGTTGATCCGTTTTAGTCTACTACAAATAGTTGATAGCGATTGGTTCGCAGATATCTTCTACCTTTCTTCCCCCTCCAATCTTTACATGTTTGAAAACGCTAACCATTCTGGGACCAATCGTTCGGGGCATCCATCACAACCTCTCTGATACATGTTTGGGGGAGGGAGGGGGGGGGGGGGGATCTGGAAATGATGTGTGTCAGTCTTAAGGATGAGGTCATTTGAATACATTCGGAATTTGCACTTACATGCCTGACATTTGGCGATGTGAGTGAGTGTAATGTCAATGACTGCTTTCAGTCTGGAAATTGAAAACATACGAATCAGCTAAAAACAAAGACGTTTGTAATCAATCCAGCCCCCTTTTGGCATCCCAGACCAGAGCGCTTTCAGTGAAGATGAATATCTGTCGACCATAAATCTCAAGAGCGCAAGACGCATTGCCCGCGTTATTTATAGATGGTCACATTTAACTGCTACTGTTTTTGGCAACGAATCTTTGTTTTTTTTTTTTTCACGAACACTAATGGGCATCCATAATACACACGCCGTTGGTGGTGCAACGGTCAGTGTTTCAGGCTTTCTGGCTTGGAGATCAAAGTTCAATCCCGTAAGAGGGGTGTGTGTGTGTGATTGCGTGCATGCGTGTGTGTGTGTGTGTGTGTGTGTGTGTGTGTGTGTGTGTGTGTGTGTGTGTGTGTGTGTGTGTGTGTGTATGTGTGTGTGTGTGTGTGTGTGTGTGTGTGTGTGAGTGTGAGTGTGTTTGTGTGTATGCGTGTGTGTGAGTGTGTGTGTTTGTGTGTGTGTGTGTGTGAGAGAGAGAGAGAGAGAGAGAGAGAGAGAGAGAGAGAGAGAGAGAGAGAGAGACGGAGGGAGGGAGGGAGAGAGAGAGAGAGGGAGGGAGAGAGAGGGAGAGAAAGGGAAAGAGAAAGGGAGAGAGAGAGAGAGAGAGACAGAGAGAGGGAGGGAGAGAGAGAGAGAGAGAGAGAGAGAGAGAGAGAGAGAGAGAGAGAGAGAGAGAGAGAGAGAAGAGAGAGAGAGAGAGAGAGAGATTAGATTACTCTGCTGACGCTGATCACTACCAAGGGCTGATGAGGAGTCTGGGGTCGGTGCAAAGACATATAGGGCGTTCTCGCGTGTAATCTACTTAATGGGGGTGTCTCTGGAGTGCTGCTGAATAGTTTCTGACCAACACTGCAGGTGACCCTCTGACCTCTAAGGATTGGTTACAGCCCGGAATAATAAAAGAAAAAACCTCTGAAAAAAA
>JADBJO010019030.1:0-10000 GCA_016801955.1 Conus betulinus | reverse complement strand
ATAACCGTTTTCAATGAACATGTATTGAGCGACGTTTAGCCACTTTGAAAAACAAAATTGTAGATGCAAGCATGAATAAAGGGAAATAGGAATTTATTTTGAGAGAGAGAGAGAGAGAGAGAGAGAGAGAGAGAGAGAGAGAGAGAAGGACAGACAGACGGACGGACGGACGGACTAGAGAGAGAGAGAGAGAGAGAGAGAGAGACAGACAGACAGACAGACACAGGCAGACAGGCAGACAGACAGACAGACAGACAGACAGACAGAGCAACACAGAAACAGAGAGACTGAGAGACACTGAGACAGAGAGAGAGAAAAAGGCAATAACAGACACAAAAAGACTTAGAGACAGAAAGACAAAGAGGAGAGAGAGAGAGAGAGAGAGAGAGAGAGAGAGAGAGAGAGAGAGAGAGAGAGAGAGAGAGAGAGGGGGGGGGGGATACGACGCTAGGAGCAAGAAATGTTATTTCCTTTAGAAAATGATGACAACAAGAACAACAACAACAAAACAATTCATAAAGAAGAATAATAACACGACAACACGACGAAGATAATAACACGACATATACATCAGGGAACCCGGTGACCAGTTTCCTGTCTGTGATTAATCATTCATCTGATATCTCCGTTATTTGCCTTTAAGGAATGGGTCAGCGTGTACCTGTCATAATATCTAGATAGGTTGTCCTCTCTCACCTGCGTTTGAGACTGATTTGAATTCGATATGTTATTGCCTGTCATAATGGCTATAGGTATTACTCTCACCTGCGTTGGAGACTGATCTGAATTCCATAAGTTATTGCCTGTCATAATAGCTATATAGGTATAACTCTCACCTGCGTTTGACACTGATCTGAATTCGATAAGTTATTGTTTTGACCGTATACCAGCATGCTCATCTTTTGTGTGTTATTCTTCTTCAGATTACGATTTTGTTATATTTTTGCTAACCTGTTTTCGTATTTTCTCAATGGCACTACTTTCATTCAAACTCATTTCTGATTCTTTCTACACAGTCACACCACACACAGTTCGAGTTCTGTACCAGCAGTCGATGAGGAGTAGGACTTAATTATGGAATCGTCATGGGTACTGTGGTCTTTAGTCTTCTGCTTTATTGTTTCCTTTGGTTATGAGTGTTAAATACAACAGAATGAAAGTGTCAGTGCACCTAACGTTAGAATACCAACCAACCCAGATGTCTTTGTATCAACGCAAAAACATTAAGACCAGCAAGAGAATATCCACTGATAAATGAACACACAGATTGTGCGTGGTGTGTGAAAGGTTATCGGGGAAATGAAGTTCAGTGAGAAAAAGGGAAACAAAATAGGATTGAGGTCCCTCTTATTAAAAAAAAGTAAGAAATAAGAAAGAAAGAAAGATTTTTAAAAGACAGTAGGGAAAAAAATGGGGTTGGAGGCCCACAAAAAAAAGTCGTCATGCGCTTTCCAGCCATGTCAGACACAGCCTACGGCTGACTCATTTTAAAATAGGACTGAGGTCCCTCTTATTAAAAAAAAAAAAGTAAGAAATAAGAAAGAAAGAAAAAGTTTTTAAAAAAGACAGTAGGAAAAAAAAATTGGAGGTTGGAGGCCCCACAAAAAAGTCGTCATGAGCTATCCAGCCATATCAGACACTGCCTACGGCTGACTCATTTTAAAATAGGACTGAGGTCCCTCTAATTTAAAAAAAAAAGTAAGAAATAAGAAAGAAAGAAAAAGTTTTTTTTAAAAGACAGTAGGAAAAAAAATAAATTGGAAGTTGGAGGCCCACAAATATGTCGTCATGAGCTACCCAGCCGTATCAGACACTGCCTACGGCTGACTCATTTTGATGCCTGTCTGCACTGAACACACGTCAAATAAAACCCTTTCAGCCCCTTGCTGACAACACTTCATCGATCAGCTGCAGAGCCTACGTGAGTTAACTTCATCGCTCACCATCAGAATAAAGGGTGAAGGGTCACAGAATTGGTAAGAAAAATTATTTGGTATGGTACTGTATCAGACACTGCCTACGGCTGACTCATTTTGATGCCTGTCTACATTGAACACACGTTGATGTGAACAATAATACGTTCATAAATTTTCAGGAGAGAGAGAGAGAGAGAGAGAGAGAGAGAGAGAGAGAGAGAGAGAGAGAGAGAGAGAGAGAGACAGAGAGAGACAGAGAGAGAGAGAGAGAGAGAGAGAGAGAGACAGACAGACAGACAGAGAGAGAGAGAGAGAGAGAGAGAGAGAGAGAGAGAGAGAGAGAGAGAGACAGACAGACAGACAGACAGAGAGAGAGAGAGAGAGAGAGAGAGAGAGAGAGAGAGAGAGAGAGAGAGAGAGAGGTCATCAAAACACACAGGAGATATGACAGTCAAATCTCACCGGACCCCCTCCCCTGACGGTAAGCACCCTACCATATCGTTCGTGGTGTTCCAGAGGTCGGCCAGAAGGATAACGATTACTGCAGTGTGATTTTATTACAGCCCATTGCCGTCTCCCTCGTTGTTTGCAGTCATAGCGACCCTGCTCCATCCCATCCCTATGGCCTCGGAACTGTTGTTCCGTTCACAGAATGGACCATCGCTATTGATTGCTTTCCGCATCGGGTGATTTAGGACTGGCTCTTGCTGGGCCCTCCGGTCTCTTTATGGATGCTGTCACAGTAAATCGTAGTTGTGCAGTATGTCTTGGACAGAGACTGGACTACGGCTGGAGTAATTGCAGAAGGCAATACCTCCCGTTGTTCTCTCTCTCTCTCTCTGTCTCTCTCTGTCTCTCTCTCTGTCTGTCTCTCTCTCTCTCTTATATGTGCACTTTAATCTAGTAAGATACTGTGTAACAGATGTTGACAAAGGTATATTAAAAATTTAGAAAGAGAAGGGGGTAAGTTACCGCCCATGACATAGGCAAACAAGGTAAAGGACAAGACACAATGCATTTCGACCTCTTGGGTCTTCTTCAGGCAAAAACAAGTAACATAAACGGAGAACGAGAAACCGCTTTATCTGGATAGGCTAAAACAAATAACATAAACGGAGAACGAGAAACCACTTATCTGGATAAGTGGTTTCTCGTTCTCCGTTTATGTTCCTTGTTTTCGCCTGAAGAAGACCCAAGAGGTCGAAATGATTTGTGTCTTGTCCTGTACCTTGTTTTTTGCATGTCATTAGGGGTAACTAGCCCCTTCTCTCTCTAAATTTTGCTTCGTATTCCGCCCTCCTCACTCACTCCGTTCTGAAACTTAAAGATAAATAGTTCATACGTTGTATGCACCACTAGAGAGGTCTATATACATCGATGCATTTTCTGTTGATACGGAGGACAGTTTGAGTGAACTTCAAACAAGGCATGGAGGCTGTTGGCCAATGGTTTGGCCAGATACAAGCGTCACCTTCCAAGAATTGTCAGGTCTTCGTTGAGAATAATAATTTTGATGAATGAATGTCTTTTTGTTTGTTTGTTTCTTTCTTTTTTTTCCCCCCATAATTTCTTTCTGACATAACTTCAGCCTTGGCCGATGGTTGCTCTTGTTGCCACTCCAGTGCATCACAGACATGTCTGGCAGCGGTACTTCTTAACCTCGTGAAGAAGACTGAGGACTTCTTCATCCAATTTTGTCAAGTTAACGATCCCAATGCTTTCATGACGTACATGTCACTTTGGAAGGTTAGGAGGGTAGTCATGCAAAAGTCTGACTTTTATACTTGCTGCAAAGTGTCCTTGGTTGCTGGGAAGACCGATTGTAAAACTCCACTTCGGGCCATCTTCAGACTTCTCAGAAACAGGCCTTCAGTCTGCTTGGTATCACGAGCACTGAGATCTTCATAACTCGAAAGTAGTCACGTCACTATCTATCTACTATACTGTACACCATTTTGTGTTCTTTGAACTGCCTGCTTTTAACCAGGCTTTCTTCGTTGACAACATTTAGGGATGCTAACCAACACCCTCAACCTAATACCACGGGTAGATTTCTTTTATCAGTCAACTAGGTATCCAGACCCGTGTGGAGTGGACCTGGTGCCCGAAATCCGAAAAATACAGCTGCCATTTGTCTCTTCAGATTAGATCAGCGCCATGATAATAAAATCGAAATACTCACTTAAAGGTAGTAGAATAGAAGCATAAGAGAGAAGCCTCAAACAGCTAGCTGAGTTCTACACAGAAATGAATAATTATGATAAAAAGATAAAATAACATGTATATCACCCGGAGAGTATAATGTTCTCTCTCTCTCTCTCTCTCTCTCCCTCTCTCTCTCTCTCTCTCTCTCTCTCTCTCTCTCTCACACACACACACACACACACACACACACACACACACCCACACACGCACACACACACACACACACACACACACACACACACACACACACACACACACACACACACACACACACACACATGAATTGAATACCTGTTATTTTCAGATTGAAAACACAAGCTCTGTAAACGCTTCGACAAAATGCCCCGCATGCCCTTTTGAGACTCTTGATCACGGCCGTGTGGGATCCCTGGGTCCCCAATAAAGGGTGCACCCACAAGACACGTTACCTCAAGGGATTTCAAGGGCTTTGAGCCCAGCAACGCTGTGCAGAAAGACCTCAAACACGAGGCATGGTGCTTGGTTTCAACAGCAGACAGCTCTTCTTACAACAGAGTTGAACAAGAAAGACCTCAAACATGATGCATGGTAATTGGTTTTAGCAGCAAACAGCTCCTCTTACAACATAGCTGAACACGAAAGACCTCAAACATGATGCATGGGTAATTGGTTTTAGCAGCAAACAGCTCCTCTTACAACATAGCTGAACGCGAAAGACCTCAAACATGATGCATGATACCTTGGTTTTAGCAGCGAAGAAGATCCTCTTACAATCTAGATGCACAATGCCAGTTTTTTTTCCATGCTTCGGTTTGTTCCCAAGCGTTGCCTATGTCACTCTAGAGAGAGATGTTTTCAGTCCAGCATCCTCCGACATTGATGTCTACTTTCCCAAAGAAAATGTTTTCCGGTGGGAAGAAGGATCCTTGTAGAACCTGCCGAACACGATATACTTGTCGAGTGATGTCCTTACGATGTTGATGCTTCTTGTTCTGTATCATCTCTCGATCGGTGGAAGCTGGCCATAAAGAGACGATAAGAGTGACAGTGATTCCCGACACTTTTGAGGTCAGCAGAAAGAGGCATGGGGAATGTGACCCCACCGTGACTGCACAAGGTGAAGGAAGACATGGGATTGGTGGAGATGATGGCCTTGGATCTTGTGAAGATGCTGCAATCTCGCACTTGCAGTACTGGTGGTGATACCTTCTCTTCTCATCTTAGTTGTTAAGTCATTTATCCATCAGCTTTAAATCATGCGTAGTGTGGTCTCAAAGCTCAGCGGGTGTGGTGTAGCGTATATGGACTAGTCCGCACGCAGTGACGCCTCCTTGATGAAACTGAAACCGAATCGGAAACTGGTAACAAAAAGCGATGTAAAACAATCATGGTCTCGAACAGCTAGTAAATGAAAAAGAGGGGGGGGGGGGGGGGGGGGGGGGGGGGGGGGGGGGGGGGGTAGGAGGAGGGGAGAAGGGGTGTGTGGAGGGTAAGAGTTCAATGACAGCGGGACCAACACTTTGGTGGTATTTTGTTAAGGGCACATTGCTTTACTTCATTCATTTCTATCACTCTCCCTTTTACCTCTAACAAAAAGGAAACAATAACAGACACCACCATATACAATATACACATAAAAACAAAACAGTGAAATGATTGCATTTTCCAAACAGTTCCTAAAACCTACACATGGAAATAGCAGTGTCCAAGCCAACGGATGGTTTTATTTCACATTTCATTTTTTTTTTCTGTCTGAAATTACCGCTGTCACATAACAAGTACATCCAGTTGTAAAAATAAGACACTTTGGACTTTGTGCCATCTGACCGCGTGCATGCTCTCGTGGGCCTCACAAACAGGTGTTCAGGGTCCCTAAAGGGTACTTGAGACATTTTGTCGAATTTCTGTACCTTTCTTTTTTTCAATGCAGAATATCAAGAAAAGGGCTGTTTTCAGAGGATTCACAATATCTTTTCTGACAAAACTGTTCCTTGCGGGTGTTTGTCCTTGCATAAAAAAAACAGACAGACAGACATTGACATAGACAGAAAGAGAGAGAGAGACAGAGAGAGAGAGAGAGAGAGAGAGAGAGAGAGAGAGAGAGACTGAGGAGAGAGGAGAGAGAGAGAGAGAGAGAGGAGCGAGGAGAGAGAGGAGAGAGATTCTTTTCGATAGGGGAAAGGGGAGGTGGGGTCGTTCGAGGTTTTCTGCAAGAGGAGAGACACCAAGAGACACCAGCAAGGTGACTCGGCAGTTTTCGTCTAGGGGAAAGGTCGTTCGAGGTTTTCTGGTCTGGATCAGAACAGACACCAAGAAACACCAGCAAGGTGACTCGGCAGTAAGGTTTCCTCTGCTGGACTGCTCATGAGATCAGAAAGTCTTGGACAGAACACACCAGAAACACCAGCAAGGTGACTCGGCAGTAGGTGCAATGTCTCCTCTGCTGGACTGCTGCATGACCACTTCACCCTGACCACGCCTCTTCTTTTCTTTCCGTAGAGTGTCCACAATCATCAAGTTGATTATTCTGACACTTGCGTGTGTATGACCGTTTTTTTTTTTTTTATCCGCCATTAAGGCAGCCATACTCCGACTTCGGGGAAGGTGCATGCTATGTGTAACGTGTCATCCATACCAACGGCCAAACTGGCCTTCTCTTCCGAAAGTTGGTGATGGGATGTTACGTGTGTGCAAGATGTTGTTTCACACACGGTACCTCGGTTTATAGTCTCATTCGGACTGTATTGGGAATGGAGTCAGAAACCAATGTTAACTCCGAGGGAAAAATCCCCCTGTACCGAAACGGCCCAGCGGAGGTGCGAATCCGCAACCCCAAGATTACGAGTCCGATGCGCTACCAACAGAGCTATTCCTTGGCAACATTTGCTGTCAGAACTGAAACAGGGCAAGTCAAGTTGTGGGCAGTGAAAAGGGTCTGCGACACTGAAGTGGTATGGAAGTTGACAAACAGAGAAAAAGTTCGATTAGGAAAACAAAAACAAAACAAAACATCCATAAATTAAAAAAAAAAAGAAGAAAGAAGAAACAACCAAGAGAGCAACAACAACAAAAAATGAAATGGATGATTGAATGAAGAATGAATGGAAAGGTCCTGGAGTTTAAACACTCTGAGTTATGTACACTGTGGAATTTTTCTTTTGTTTTGTTCCCTACATTATTGCAATCAAAATCACAGAATTGCCCTCTTTCACCACCCCTATCTTTCCATCCTTACAAACACCTGTCGAAGCCAGTGACAATGCCAACATACGCCATGCCCACACAAAACCCTAAACATCACAGAAGACTAACACCAAACGTTGTGAGTGACATGCAGTGTCCTTGGGGAAACAGGGGAAAACACACGTTGAACATGCCAGGTCGTTACTGTGATGTGGTAATCGGTCACGTTTCTTGTCCGGTCACATGACAACACCGCGTTGCTTCGACAGCGGTCAAGGAGAGACAAAAAAAAAAGATGGCCCTCAAATCAAATAGCCCACCTCATTCACCCTGCCCTTTGCCCATCGCCCCCCCCCCCCCCCCCCCTTCTTCTCCCTCCCCCGTACCCTCCTATCAATGCCGGATATCGTTTGTGCCGATAGGAGCTGGATCTCTTGTGCTGACACATGATTTTCTTTCCTTCGACTCCATCAAAATATATATGAGTTATGTCAGGGAAAAACACAATTTAAGGCAGAAAGTAATCTGGGGGAAGAGGAATAAAAAAAGAATAAAAGGGAAATGGAACTGTTTGGGTTTTGAGATGTGACGAAAAGAACACATTTGTTGTTAACACGGTTGGAAAACCTTTTTTGTTAAGAAAAAGACACACAGAGAAACATTTAGAGAGAGAGAGAGAGAGAGAGAGAGAGAGAGAGAGAGAGACAGAGAGAGGAGAGAGAGAGAGAAGAAGAGGGGAGGGAGAGAGAAGTGTGTGTAAATAGTGCCACAGCATAGATCACTGTGCTTATTTCCATAGTTGTGTTTATTCTGATTTGCTTTCTTGAGAAAAAAAAAAAATAGCTGCAATTAGCAGAGCGAAAAAAAGGTGCACAATTTTATTCAGAGACACGACATACACAGAGAAATTTTGATAGGGTGGACAAGAAACACCCACTTAATGCCTTGAAAAAAAACAACCAACAGAAAATAATAATACAAAAAGTCCCATGAAAATGAAATAATGAATGGATGATTCAATAACAGAATGAGTGGAGCAATCATGGAGTTTACTGACATTTCTGAGATACGTACACTGTGGATCTAGTGTTCGTGCCAATTGTTATTGCAATCAGTATTGTAGAATTGCACCTTCTCACACCGCCCGTAATGTCTCAATTTCTCCTTACGCTCACTTGTCAAAGCCACTGACTATGCCAACACACCCCATGCCCATACACAGCAAAAAAAATATCACAGAAGGACTAACAACATGCAGTGTCCTTGGGGAAACAGGAGGAGAAACACGCGTTCATCATGCGAGGTCATTACTGTGATGTGGTAATCGGTCATGTTTTCCTGTCAGGTCACGTGACAACACTTCGCTGGCTTGAAGCTCGGAAAAAAAGGTGTCAGGGGGCAAAAAGATGGCTGCCAAGTGAAATAGCTCTCCTCATTCTGCATGCCCTTTCCCCACACCCCTCCTCCCTCCTTCCCATCCCGGAATCCTTTCTGTGGATAAGATCAGGATCTCTTCTGCTGACACCCCCATTTTCTGCCCTTCGAATCAATCAAAATAGATCGAGTTATGTCCAGCAAAACACAGTTTAAAGCAGATGTTATCAGGAAGAAGAAGAAGTGGAGAAAGCGCAGCATTTCATACATGATGGAAAGAACATACTGTTGGATAATCCTGTTGGAAAACTTTTTTGGTCTATGACAACAACAAAAAGACATGAGCGAGATGAGAGAGAGAGAGGGAGAGAGAGAGAGAGAGGAGAGAGAGAGGAGAGAGCGAGAGAGAGAGACGAGAGAGAGAGGGGAGAAGAGAGAGAGAGGAGAGAGAGAGAGAGAGAGAGAGGGAGAGAGAGAGAGAGAGAGAAGAGGTGTCCACAAGATATGGATCACAATATGGTCACTGTGTTTTTCCATGTTGCATGATGCTGAATAGCGTTTTAGAGAAACAAAAACTGCAAGCAGGGCAACGAAATGCACATTTTATTCACAATCGCGATACACAGAGATCTATTTTTGATTATGTGGACAAAAAAGACCATAAATAGATTTTTTTTTGAAAAAAGACCCAGAAAATGAACAAGTGAATGGATGGTTGAATGATGAATGAATGGAACAGTCATGGCTTTTATTTACACTCTGAGGATATACTTTTCGTCCAAGTCATCATTGCAATCAACATCATAGAATCACCCCCTTTTTTCTTCCCTCACTCCTCAGCCCTAATCTTTCCATCCTCCTTTACACACACTTGTCGAAGCCAGTGACAATGCCAACACACCCCACACCCACACGAAGCCCAAACATCACAGAAGACTAACAATCAACGTCGGGAGTGGCATGCAGTGTCCTTGGGGAAACAGGAGAAACGCACGTTCAACATGCCAGGTCATTACTGTGGTGTGGTAATTGGTCACGTTTCCTGTCAGGTCAATTGACATCACCTCATTATCCTAAAGCTCGGAAAAGGTGTAAAGGGACAAAGAAGACGGGTGCAAATTAAAACAGCCCACCTCGTTCAGCCTACACCTCCACCCTCTCCACCTCCTCCTTTCTCTCTCATGGATATCTTTTCTGCAGATAAGACCAGGATCTCTTCTGCTGGCACACCATTTTCTTTCATTCTGTTTCAACAAAATAGATTGAGTTATAAAGCCAGGCTAAACACATTTTAAAGCAGATGCTATTAGGAAGAAAAGGAATAAACTGTCAGGATGTGATAC
>JADBJO010019029.1:17500-22500 GCA_016801955.1 Conus betulinus | reverse complement strand
TCTCTCTCAAACTTCACTTTCCGCTTCCTGTCCAACACATCTCTCGCTCTCTGTATCTCTGTCTCTGTCTCTCTCTCTCTCTCTCTCTTCTCTCTCTTCTCTCTCTCTTATCTCTCTCTGTATTTGCCTGTCTGTATCTCTCTAGTATATATCTCTCTCGGCTCCCCGTCTATCTCCTCTCTCTATCTCTCTCTCTATGTCGTTTGTCTGTCTGTCTGTCGGTCCCTGTCTCTGTCTGGTCTGGTCGTCTCTCTATCTCTCTTTCTCTCTGTCTGTCTCTCTGTCTGTCTCTCTCTGGAGACCTGCCTCTCACTATACTCTCTGTGTAGATGCCAGTCTGTTACTGACACCTGCCTGGTCTCTGTGTCTGTTTGGTCTGTATGCCCTGTGTCTGTTTGTCTGTCTGTCTGTTTACTGTCTGTCTGCCCCCCTCTCCTCGCTCGCTTCCTCTCTTTCTCTCTATCTCTCTCTCTCTCTCTCTCGTTCTCTTCATGAACACCCATTCTAGTAGACCAGACCAGTAATCCATACCAATCATTGCCATCGACGTTGGCCAATGTCTGGAAAACCATGGGTTTGTCATCCCAAAATGGAGCCAGACTGTGTGTGTGTGTGTGTGTGTGTGTGTGTGGGTGTGGTGTGTGTATGTGTGTGTGGTGTGTGTGTGAGGTTGTGCGTGTGCGTTGCGTGCGTGGGCAGCGTGCGTGCGTGCGGTGCAGTGCGTGTGTGTGTGTGTGTGTGTGTGTGTGTGGTGTGTGTGTGTGTGTGTGTGTGTGTGTGTGTGTCTGTAAGCATGTGCGCGATGTGCAGGCATGCGTGCGTGAGTGCGTCTTACTCTCTCTCTCTCTCTCTCTCTCTCTCTCTAATCTCTCTCAGCTCTCTGAGAATGTATTAGTGTGTGTGTGTGTGTAGTGATGTGTGTGTGTGTGTGGGTGGTGTGTGTCTGTGTGTATGTGTGTTGTGTGTGTGTGGGTGTGCGTGTGTGTGTGTGTGTGTTGTGTGCGTGCGTGTGTAGTGTGCACATGTCTGTGCATGTGTGTGGTGTGGTGTGTGTGTGTGTGTGTGTTGTCTGTGGGGTATGTCTGTTCTGTCTGGTATGTCGTGTGTCTGTCTGTGCGGCGTGGTTAAATGAGAGACAATGATGAGAAGTGTGGGGTGTGTGACGGCATGAGTGTGTGTGTGTGTGTGTGTGTGTTGTGTGTGTGTGTGTGTGTGGTGTGGAGTGTTTTGTGAGTGGCGTGTGTGTGTGTGTGGGTGTGTGTGGTGGTGGGAGACTGTGTGTGTGTGTGTGTGTATGTGTGTGTGTGTGTGTGAGTGAGTGAGTGGTGTGTGTGGGTTGTGTCTGCGGCGTGAGTGGTGTGTGTGTGTGTGTGTGTGTGTATGTATGTGTGGTGGTGTTTGCGCGCGCGCGCGCGCGTGTGTTGTGTGTATGTGTGTAAGTGTGGTGTGATGGTGTGCGTGTGTGTGTGTGTGTGGTGTTGTGTGGTGTGTGTGTTGTGTGTGTGTGTGTATACTTGCGTGCTCGTGAGTGTGTGTAAGCGTGCCACTGAACGCCTACACACGCACTTGTGTGTACGTGTTTGTGTTGGTGTGTGTGTGTGTGTGTGTGTGGTGTTTTTAGACCCTCTTTTTTTCGTTTTCTATCAAAGTGTTGAACTGTAAAAAAAAATCCTTTGCTATGATTCTCTATTGCCCTCTAGGTATGTTGAATGATTGTTATTTTTGAAAAACGGGTTCTTCGTTGCCATAATGCCTGGTAGTTATTCTTCTGTTTTTTGACATCGCTCACTTTTGAGTGTTGATTATCCTCTTCTTTTTAAAAAAAAAAACTTTTTTTTCAGCCGCCCTCCCTCTTTATTTCAGGTCTCTCATCATGTCGGAAGAGTTGTCTGGATTTTTTTCTTTTATGCAGTTTTTACGTCTCGTCACACATATAGGTGATTGCAGACATTTAAATAGCATAGTGTTTTACAATTTTAGACTATTATCATAAAAGAGAGAGAAGAGGACGATGTGGTTACATGGAACAAAAATAAAGGAGAGATGAATTATAGGGGGCAGTAACTATGAAAAATTAGAGAAAAATAACTAAAAGTGATCTGACTTACGATTATGATTATAAAATGTTCCTTAAATGGACTTTGAAAAAGGTTACTCGTTAATTTAACAAGAGAAACGACTGGCAACGAATCTAAAAAGCCAAACACATTAACATGCCTAGTGTCAGCACTTGGTATAACACCATTCAAAAAGGGTTTCGTTAGTTCACAATCAAAAATCACATGTTGAGCTGAAAGATCCCCAAAACATACACACTTAACAGTCTGGCAATACTTGGTTTCGTAGGGGGAAATACATAAAAGTCTAAAAGTCAGGCTTGAAAACCGGTCGGGATAATCGACACAAAGTTTGACAGAGTTTGCTCACGAGGTTTTGATGAGGAACTGTATAGACTCGAGAAATCCCTCTCGATTATATGACTAATTTCCTTGTATGACAAAGGACAATCAACCTTAGTACTACCTAATATATTCTTTGCTTCCCTTTTTGCTGGTCTATCTGCTTGATCGTTAAAAACGAAGCAGGTGTGCGATAGACCCCCCCCCCCCAAAAAAAAAAAAAACAAACAAACAAAAAACAGTAAATAAGTGGGGTAGTCTTTGCTCCCATAAGGAAACCTAACACAGAGTAACTTTTATTCAAGACTGGCACAGCCTTTTAAACTTGAATAAAGTCAGACAAATACAAAGACGAAGCGAAATCGCGGGCAGTCACTGGGGCCGCGTTCTTACGCTGGCGCCCTTTGCGGGTGATAATGCACGGCAGACGGGGATGGGCAATTACCTTAGCGGGCAAAACAGCAACTTGAACAAAGCTAGCTCACAAAGAGGGGGACGTACGTCACGCTCGAGTACCAGCAATAATAAATAACATGAGGCCGATCACCAAACGTCAAGACTTAATTTCCTAAATTACAATGTTGAAAATTTAAAGAATAAAACTCGCTGATATTTCTTTCTTGATTTTGTTAATAAATATGATATAATTTGTTTAACAGAAACTTTCATCGATCATGCTTTTGATTTCAGTTTTCACTTTAAAAATTATGTTGCGTTTAGTGCTCGTGCTAAGAAACTGTCTGTGCATGGACGCGTTTCTGGAGGAGTTGTCGTTCTTGTTAAAAAAGACTTCGCAAACTTATATACAAAAAATGAAATCGATTGTGAGAATGTTGTCGTGATTCGAATTAAAATGTGTGTTTGGTTTAGATAAAGATGTTGTGTTTGTGGGATGCTATGTTGTCCCTGAAGGAGGGCCCCTATATAGACAAACTAATTTCACAGATGGTATACTTATGCTTGAAGATAGTCTGCTGCAGTCTCTTTCTGATAGTAATGTTTATTATATCATGTGTGGTGATATGAACGCCAGAACGGGTTGTGAGCAGACAAAGGAGGAAGAAATGTATAATTATGTGTTTAATGTGCAAAATGATGATGTCAATGAAAATGATGAAATTGGACCTATGAAAAGATGTTCAAAAGATACAATTGTAAACAAGTTTGGTCGTTCTTTGTTGACCTTTGCTTCTTGTTTGATTTATGTATTCTGAATGGTTCGTGTGACACTGATGCTGATGGAGAATTTACTTTTGTTGCTCCTCAGGGTTGTAGTGTAATTGATTATTTTCTAGTATCTAGTGAACTATGTTTATTGTGCTTTAAAGGTAGGGGATACTCTCTTTTCTTGGCATTTACCAGTTCAGTTTACATGGAATTATTGTCCTGTTAAAGCAGATGTTCCGTTAGTTGACAGGGTGAGTGAGGAGCGAGTGGTGTGGACAGAGGAAAATGTACAAAACGTTTAAGAATGAATTGAATTCTGATGATTTTAAACAGTGTTTAGTTACAGCTATGAACAACATGATAGTTGATGTAAATAAGTGTGTGGATGGTTTTGTTAATGCTTTATATGGAGCTGCGGCATGTATGGTAAGGAAAGTAGGAGGGAAGAAAAAAACAAAAAAATGAGGATTGGTTTGACGATGAATGTGAGAAGAAGAAGAGAGAAGTAAAGAGATTATTACAAATATTTAGAAGGGCTAAATCAAAAGAGTCAAAAGAAGAAAAGAGTAATTTATACACAAAAGAAAGAAAAGAATATATTGATTTAAGAAAAGAAAAGAAAAGGAAATTTGATGAAAACAGAATACTAAAGCTTAAACAATCAGTAAATGATCCCAAATTGTTTTGGAGTACAATACGATCAGTTAACAGGAAATCCACCATTTACAATGAAATAACACCACAGCAATGGTTTGACATTTTCATAGTGTATTCACTCTCTTTGTAATGGTCAAAGTGATCCAGCGGTAGAAGAAATAGAAGATGAACAAAATGATGAGCTTTTGTTTGATGACCCTATAACTACAGATGAAGTAAGAGCAAGTATTAGAAATTTGAAAACTGGTAAAAGCCCGGGGCCAGATAGAATAATAAGTGAAATGATAAAACATGCCAATGACTATGTGATTGATTTCTGTGTTTCTTTATTTAACCATTTGTTTAATCATGGATTGTTTCCCCTGTCGTGGTCAACATCCATTATTGTACCCATCCACAAAAAAGGAGACCCAAATAACCCAGACAATTATAGAGGTGTAGCTCTCACAAGTATAATTAGTAAAGTATATACTCACGTTTTGAATAGAAGATTGACACAATGGGCTGAAAAGGAGGAGAGGAAATTGGGGAAGAGCAGGCGGGGTTCAGGTCAGGATATAGTACAGTTGATCATATTTACTAAACTGTATGTTGCTTTTGTTGATTTTAAAAAGGCTTTTGATTCTGTTAACAGAAATGTGTTGTGGCAAGTTCTTAGAAAAACACAGGGTTAAAGGAAAATTGTACTATGCTCTTCGTGTGTATATAATTCAGTTTTAGCATGTGTTCGTGAGAAAGGATTGTANGATGACACAATTTTTGTTGATTTTAAAAAGG